>CAUYPK010080378.1:0-44178 GCA_963574355.1 Loris lydekkerianus
AAAAAAAAAAAAAAAAAACAGCTGAAAATGTTAACAAATGGAAAAACATACCATGCTCATGGCTGAGAAGAATCAACATCATTGAAATGTCCATACTACCCAAAGCAATATATAATTTCAACACAATTCCCATTAAAGCTCCACTGTCATACTTTAATGATCTCAAGATAATAATACTTCGTTTTATGAGGAATCAGAAAAAAACTTTTTATAGCCAAGATATTACTCAGAAATAAAAATAAAGCAAGAGGAATCATGCTACCAGACCTCAGACTATATTACAAATCGATAGTGATAAAAAACAGCATGGTATTGGCACAAAAATAGAGAATTAGATGTCTGGAACAGAATAGAAAACCAAGAGATGAATCCAGCTACTTACCATTATTTAATTTTTGACAAGCCAATTAAAAACATTCAGTGGGGAAAAGATTCCATATTTAGCAAATGCTGCTGGGTGAACTGGCTGGCAACCTGCACAAGACTAAAACTGGACCAACACCTTTCACCATTAACTAAGATAGACCCTCACTGGATTAAAGATTTAAACCTAAGACATGAAACTATAAAAATACTTGAAGAAAGTGCAGGGAAAACTCTTGAAGAAATCGGCCTGGGTGATTATTTCATAAGGAGGACTCCCGAGGCAATTGAAGCAGTATCAAAAACACACTACTGGGACCTGATCAAACTAAAAAGCTTCTGCTCAGCCAAAACATAGTAAGTAAAGCAAGCTTACAGCCCTCAGAATGGGAGAAAATATTTCCCCATTATATCCAGGTTATACCTCCGATAAAGGTCTAATAACCAGAATCCACAGAGAACTCAAACATATTAGCAAGAAAAGAACAAGTGATTCCATCTCAGGGTGGGCAAGTTGTCAATTGAAAATTCAAAGTTCAGAAGATGGTAAAATATTGATATTCATTGAAAAAAATTTTCTGAACTCTGTCAAATAGAGTTTATTTCAATAAAATTAATTCAGTGAAAAAAAAAGTAGATATCACAGCTTTAAAGGAAGAGCTACAGTATTAATATGCTTTCCCAAACCAAATAAATGACTTATGGTTGTCCTAGGGCTGCTAAAAACCATAATACTACTCTATTAAATATTATTTGGAAAGTTAAAATTAAAAGGAAGCTCTCTAATTTAAATAAATGTACATAATGTTATGGTTTTCTATAAATTGGAATACACTTAGCGTTAGTCAAGTGGCTAAGAAGAAATACCTGTTACAATAAAAGTATTAGTCAAGCATAGTGAAGAAATATTAGTAAAAAAAAAAAAATAACTGATAACAAATCAAGTGGATAAGATTTGGGAAGAGGTGGGTAACTTATACCTTTGGGTATAATGCACACATTCTGGGTAGGGGGCATTTATAACTTTGACTTGAAATGTACAAAACAAACTATGTCACCAAAAAATGTGTACTCTTGCAATATTCAGAAATTTTAAAAAAGGAAAAACAAAACAAACAAACAAACAAAAAAAAAACCTAAGGAATTACAGAGAATAATGAAGAAGGGGCTTGGAAAGTATTTTCAAGGTAAATGATTAGAAATGGTAGGGACTAAAATTGACGTCCATTTTTTTTCTGATGTGTAAGAAAGCTAAAAAAATCACTCTGGGAGACTGAAGTGGGTGGATTGCCTGAGCTCACAGGTTGGAGACCAGCCTGAGCCAGAGAAAAACCTCATGTCTAAAAATAGGCATGTGTTGCGGCAGGTTCTGGTAGTCCCAGCTACTTGGGAGGCTGAGGCAAGAAAATCGCCTGAGTCCCAGAGCTGGAGGTTGCTGTGAGCTGTGACATCTTGCACTCTACTGAGGGCCACAAAGTAAGACTCCAGTTTAAAAAAAAAAAAAAAAAAGCTAAAATATGGTATATATATATATTTCTCAATCCAAGATAAAGGAATATTTTTATTTAATACTTGTTATGTGCCAAGCATGGTTCATACATTAATGCAAATTGAAAAGAGTCCTTATTGAAAAATGATTTTAAACCTGCAAAGTTTAAAGCCTAGCATTCTTGGGAAGTGTCTGTACTGTCTCTTATTTTCTTTTTCCTCCTTAAATATTCTCCATGCACATAGCAAACCTTCTTATTTATTATTACTAGGAACAAACAATGTGGGCAGTGTATGCAGAGCTGTATTTTACAAATCATAGATTCTGAAACATATGAATAAGGAATTATCTGAAAGCCAGTACAAAAACATCCTGAAAGCAGGATGGGGAAAAAGGGATAACCTGTGGTTTACCCTTAGAGAGATTAAGGTGATCATAAATCTGGTTATGAGATATTTTTCCCTGATAGTGCTTTTTAAAGGATTGGAATTTTTTGCTCAGAGTTGAGAATTCTTTCTTTTTCTTTTTTTTTTTTTTTTTGAGACAGAGCCTCAAGCTGTCACCCTGGGTAGAGTGCTATAGCGTCACAGCTCGCAGCAACCTCAAACTCGTGGGCTCAAGTGATTCTCTTGCCTCCACCTCCCAAGTAGCTGGGACTACAGGCATCCACCACAACGCCCGGCTATTTTTCAGTTGCAGCCATCATTGTTGTTTGGTGGGCCTGGGCTGGATTTGAACCCGCCAGCTCAGGTATATGTGGCTAGTGCCTTAGCCTCTTGAGCCACAGGCGCCGAGCCTAGAGAATTGTTTCTTGACATGAAAATTATACTTATCTGAGAGTATGGTATATAGCTGGTATATATGGTATGGTATGGTGCATTGGTTATTATTAGTCTTAAAAACAGGTTTTGATGAGAAGACAGTGTAAAATAAAGAAATTTATAAGCATCATAATAAGTCAGTGATGTACCTGACAATTATGGGAATAGAAAACAAGTATCTGATTATATGTCAAAACTTTGTAGTAGAAGATAAAGCTAAAAATGTAGATAATAAACATTCTGCTAAGAATTGTGTCTTGCCAAATTGATCCTATTTCCTAATAGTTTCCAGACTTTTTTATTTGTCTGCTACTCACTTTTCCTAGCCTCCTTTTTATGGAAAGAACATTTTAATTCAAAGTAGAAAAATAAGTAGCTCATACTCCAAGGAAGATTCTGGGTACACACTTACAACATAATGTCATAATCAGATAGAGGTGCGGACAAAGTGCCATGTGTGCCAAAGTAATGAAACTGGTTCATTTAGAGGGCAAATATAGTAAAAGGGGATTTAAAAAAGAAGCAAGACTTCAATAATAAAGCATGAAGCGATTCTTGACTACTAATTTTCAAATTAATACATCAATCGAAAGGATGTTATTGGAAGCATAAAAGAGAAGTGAAATAAAAGAAAGACACAGTACCTAAGGGGAAAAAGATATTTAAGACAAAAAAAGAAAAAAAAAAAAAAGAAAAGAATATGTATGTAAGTGGCTTTACCATGTCACACATATCCTGCGACATACTGAGAATATTTTTGCCCTCTCATTTCTATTGCTTACATAATTTAATTTTTCACATACTATCAGCCTAGGACTACCTCAGACTCAGTAGTCCCAAACAGCAACTAGCTATTTTTTTAGGGTCAGTGATTCTGTGAGTTAGAGAAACAAGGCTAGTGTGGCAGTTTTCACTGGGGTAACATGCAATTCTAGCAGATGATGGTGGATCTTGCTTTCCTTATACTGTAGTCATTTGAGTTTAGTAATATCACCCGGTAATCACCACTTTTCAATATTTTGCCAAGTCTATTCCTACCTATATCTCATTGTCTAGACCAGTGGTTCTCAAGCTATGGGTCGCGACCCCTTTGTAATAATGAAAATACATCCTGCATATCAGATGTTTACATTATGCTTTATAACAGTAGCCAAATTACAGTTATGAAGTAGCAATGAAAATAATTTTAGAGTTAGGGGGGTCACCACAACATGAGAAACTGTCTTAAAGGGTCGCAGCACTAGGAGGCATTAGGAAGGTTGAGAACCACTGGTCTTGTCTGAGAATTTCTGGAAGTGTAGATTAGGCTATTTATTTATTTATTTATTTATTCTTAGAGGCTCATCGTCACATAAGGAACTGCAGAATAAAATGTCCACAAAGGTCAACAAGAACAGTGTCTTGAGTTTGAATATGCTTAGTGGAAAGCCGCCACTTTGTCAAGCTCTGGGGACAACTGCCAGCCAACCAGATAAATAAAAGCTTCAGTACCATTTCTGGAATGCTTACTTGGTCCTCTGCAAGAAAAGTGAATAAATCCTAAACAAAAACTGAAATAATTTAAAGCAAACACCGTTTGACTATAAAAAGAAACTTAGTGCTGTAGAGTGCAACAGAGCATGAACAGGTTGTTGAAATGAGCAAACAGGCATTCAGACCTGGTGTGAGCCTGTCTCCAGCTGCCTGCTGATTTTTCTGTGGTTTCAGCCAGTGAGATCTAAGGGCAACCTTGCAAAGGACAGAGCATGCTACATTAACAAGCATACCAAAAAAGAGCATCCACTTGTGAATATTTTATTCTCAGACTCAAAATTGCTTTGTGAAATTATATGCGATCAATTGAGTGACTTTATCAAGGGCAAAGTTCGGTATTTTTGTGGAATCTATGAGGATATAGAGTAGTGGGGACAAGACACGGGATCATGGCAAACTGTGACACAAGAACTATTTACAGTTAGCCGGTTCCTACCATGAGAATAAACAAAAGCTTTTCCACGTTCATCAGATCTACCTTTATGACTGGAGGCCTTTCGTTCATTGAAAACATCCTAATTTTGAAATGCTTTATTATTTTAATATGTGTATGCATGTACAAACACTTTTGTCTTGCACAGGGTAAGTGTTCCATCATTATATCCTGTTTTTTATATGAACCACATTAATAAAAACGTATTGTATTTTCACATATTCCAAATTAAACAAAAAAAGTGGGATTTTTGCAAATACTTCATAGTCCAGGTAATTTCTCTTATTAAATATTTTAAAGGGCTGTATACTATGCTTGTTCTAAGTTGAAATTAGAAAAAGAAATGATAAAATAGACAGGAAAGACAAAGGTGACAGAGCACCCCTGACATGGGTCTCACTTAGCTCAGAGAAAACCGGTCTCTACTGATGCTGCAAATGTCTTTTTAAAACGTGGCTGATACCGTCAGGCACAGCAGCTGAAAAATCTATGTAATCTTGTTTGATGTGGAAGCCAAGAGCAAAGTACTGACTTTGTTGCCCAGAGCAAGCCTGTTTATACGAAAAGGAGGCTTCTATTTCTAGGTCTATCCCTCAGGGAATTTTTTAGGGAATGTTCAAACATGGGGGGAAAAAAAAAGAAAAGAAAAGAAAAAGAAAGATAAGTAAATAAAAAAAATGAAATATGCTGTGTTATTTGGGGGATTCTTGATTTGGAAAATTAAAATTAATTAGGTAAAATCCTCCAAATGAGCATTTGAAAATTTAGATGAAGTTGAACATGGGAAAGCAATTGTGAAGTGTAGAATTTAATGCAATGGGATGACCATGAAAGATGGATGTGTGAAGTCCTTATAATTTTATAAAAGACTCCGAGGAAACTGTGTGGGAAGAGATGTCACTGATTATCTGAGTGTAGATGAAACAAGTCTCACAATCTAATAATGAAAACCAAATAAGCTAATGAAATCAATGCTTTTTTTTATTATATCAATCAGGCCTATTAACATAAGTTTTCATAAAACATTTTTAAAAGTCCGAGAAATTTGAAAATTTTCAAATAGAGATGTATACTTTTCCTTATCAAATTGCCTTATTATATGAAAGATACTTTCAGATATTGAGAAATTCAGGTTTGCATATATTTCTACAATGCCTGTGGTTACCACCAGGCAATTTAGTGGTTTTTCAACATTTCTTGTTGTCTTATAAAAGAGGAGATCTCTATATCTAAATATCTGCAAACTTTATGAAAATGTGCACTACGTTAAGGATATCATGTAAAGGCATGAGCAAAATGTCAGTGTAGACAAACATGTAAAAGTAAAAAGTTTAAGAAAAACATATGGACTATTCCATGGTGTGAAACAAATAGTCTTTTCAATTAATAATACAATAAATGTGAAATTTACAGTGTCAACTGGAGATGGAGGCTGGGGATATTACAGACTGACATTACTGTAATTAAGAAATGAAAAAAAATAGCAACATTTCAGGTCATAACAAAGTACACCATCTGGGCCTGCCAAGTATAAATATTAAATATGGAAAAAGAAAGGACAAACAAAGCTAATATAAGCATGGAGTCATTTTGCAAATTCATAAAGAATCAAAGGAAATCAAAGAATCATTATAGCCCTCTAAATGCTTCTACGGGTAATTTGTTGATAAAAGGAGTTGGCATCACTTCGTAATTTTCAAAGGAAGATGGAAGACAGATGTCAGAAGCAGATGTACACTTCCCAGAAAGAAGAAGAAGGAAGGCTGAAGCAAGTCAGTATTATTTGCAAAATAGAGATAAAATAAATGGGGAAAAAAATAATAAAGACTAAAACAGCATTAGTTTCCCAGAGTTGGCTTAATGATCTTATCAAATTGATACAAATCTCTAGGTCATTGTCTCTCAAGTTTTGAGTGTTATAGATTGGGTAGGGAAGTCATTAGCAGCCTATGATTTGAGCAGCACTGCACCTGAGCTGGAAGCCACACTGGGAAAAGGAAGAGAAACAATTGCAAAGACCCCTCCCCCCAAAAAAAAAATACAATCTACAAAGTGTAAAATGATCACACATGTAAGAGAATTGTAATAATTTTTTCCATCAATCCTCCATCAATTCCACCATTCATACATCATCCAACTGTTTACAAATCTTGTACCTCAGGCACAATATTATTGAGGATATGATCGAGGTCAGATCTCTGGTTTGACCCCTAAAGCAAGGTAATTAGTTTCAAATGTGAGCTCTTTATAAGTTTTGAATAAACTTTAGATCTGCATCACTTTTTATTTAAATGCATAAATGCAAATTCTACTTTTCTAATAATCTCTGAATCCTTCAAAGTAAGAGTGAAATGTGAGCAATTTCTCTGTTCCTTAAATATTCATTTTAGTATGTGTGTGTGCAAATTACACGGACATGCCTGTGTGTCCATGTAGATGTGTGTGCAGCATGTATATGTACATGTGTCATGTATATTGCATGTGTGAAAGATGACTTTAACTGAATAATCTTTAAGCTGAGTTTCAGTAATTGACCATACACATGTGGTATGAAGACGACTTTCAACTGGAAAAAAATCATCTGAGACTCAGCAGTAGAATCTATCACATTTATCACAACTTAATCCTCTAGGTAAAGTAGGACAGAGCTCTGTATTTATTGAATTATTTTGCTCTTGTACCTCTTGTCTTCTCTCACTGACTCCAAGAAAGTCAACACTAAGACTGAGAAAGATTTTAACAACTGGTAATATTGATCACAAATGCCCTCTCGGCTTCTTCCTACTGCCCCAATGATGTTTATTTTTTGTGACCAGCTGTTCAAGTCCAATCTATTCCACTTAGTTCTTTCTAGAAAGACAGGTTCAAACAGATCCTTTTACTCCTTTGAACTTGGAAAATGCTTAGTGTCAATTTGGTCCTCAGTAAACTAGCATTGTGGAAAGTGCAATTTAACCAAAAGAAAATACTGCATTGCATTGAAAAAAGCAGTTGACTCTATAGTAAATGCATTCTTAGTTTAATGCCCATTTTGATAGGCAAAGATTTATTGGAAGAATACTCCAAACCACACTTAATACAAGCCAAAATCTTACTGGATCATTGTACATATACATAACCTATATAAACGAATGCTTTGAAATACCTGGCTTTCTTGACCTAGTAACTGCTTCAAGACTGTTAATTAGGTATCATAACTACAAATTTACAACAAGCAGGAGTTCAACTAGGGAAAGTCATGAGTTACGCTTTTCTGGGATTTTAATGGAATGATTAGATGCCACATCTGGTAAATATACATTTAAATATTTATCTGTCTAAAATAACCACATGAAAATATAAAGGATTAGCACAAATCCGTGTCAGATGTGGAATCTTCAGTGTGTGGGTGAGTGCTTGTGTATACATATGTTGTGTTTGGCCAACGATGACATTAATTTATAACTACTGTCTTGGTTTGAATATTAATAATACTATATATATTTATGAGATTTGATATTTAACTTTCCAAACTTGCCATCATGAGAGGCACTGATGGAAACATTGCAAAAACGTATGAAAATGTGCATGAATATTGGCTGATTGTGAGAAGCACAGCACACCACGTCTCTTGCATCATGACAATGCACCAACTCACAGGGCAAAGTCTCTATGGGAGGTTTTAGTTAGTAAACAAATAACTGTATGGGAACATTCTGCCTACTCACCTAATCTGGCCCTGAAAGACTTTTTCTTTACCCCCAAATAAAGGAAATATTGAAAGGAAGATATTTTGATGACATTCAGGACATCAAGAGTAATATGACAGCTTTGGTGGCCATTTCAGAAAAAGAATTCCAAAATTGTATTGAAGAGTAGACTAGACATGGCTTCCCAAGGAGAGTATTGAAAGGTGACCGTGGAGATATTCAACAATGAAGTGTGTATAGGTCTTTCCAGATGAGTTCGTAAACTTAATTGTCAAGTCACGCATGTGTGTGTATATATGTGTGTGTGTGTAGATATGCAAACACACACATTAATACAAATATACACATATAGGTGTGTATATATACTACATATATAATATTGAAATAAATCAAATAACTCACATTTTCTCCCTTTTCTTCTCTGCTGCTGCTTTTTTCATATCTGCCTACATCTTTACTTGCAGGCATGCATGCACATACATGTACAAAAGCATATATATGTGTGTGTGTGTGTGTGTGTGTGTGTGTGTGTGTGTACTCACACTAATAGACTGTTCTTTACATCATAATAGTTTGTGGGTGCAGTTTCTGACACAGGATTGACTTAGCTGGAATGAGCTTTTTCCTCTAGTCATAAATGCATCCGCCACTATGTTAAGATATATATTTTTGTCTTTACCTGAACATTCTCAGTCAGAAGGGAAGATAGTGACATGGACAAGATGAAGATGTATACCCAGGATAAATCTATATGTGTTTGGCGAGTCCATGGAGCTGATTCATCGTGTAATTACTACTAGAAGGGTTTATGTTGAAGCACTGAAATTGGAACATTTCTAGGGCTGTTAGATGGAGCGAGTTTCTCTGTTTCTCTGTTTAAGAAAAGCAGAGGGTATATTGTTTATAAATGTATGCTGTGTGGGTGACGTAGGGTTTAACTCTACCAAGCACCTTCAAGTGATAGATGAAACAAACGGTTGTCTGTAGTCCTCGCTACTGGGAGGGCTGAGGCAGGAGGATCTCTGAATCCCAGGAGTTCCAGGTCCATCTGGGTATCACAGTGGGAACTTATTCCTGAAAGGAAAAACAAACACACAAAAAGCAAAAGGAAAGAAAAATAGAGTGTTGAAGAATCAATTATAACATCCTTTCAAGACAAAGTTATTTTTTTCTAGACATTTGATGTGTCAAGTGTCATTGAGTTTCACATCAGGAATCTGGGAACCTAAAAGTACAATAACAACTTGGAAAACATGTTGGGGATCAGTCCTTTCCATTTTGAATCAAAAGGTGTGATTTTTAAACCACCTCATGGTTTGGGAAACTAGCTATTATGAACAACATCGTCAACAATAGATTTTTCCCAAGCTTTCAATGATCGCCCAAAAACATTTGGCCGGGATGAAAATCTGATATAAACCATTCTTACTTGTTCTTACAAACATCAAATAAATAAATAAATAAATAAATAAATAAATAAATAAATAAATAAATAACATCTGCCTTTATGAACTCAAACAGTCAGCTCAGGCTCCCTGCTCTGCCCACCTGCGTCCCTCCATCTAATCAGCATTCTCCCACCGGCTTTCTTCAAGTAACCACTACTTCCCAATTATGTGTCTAAAAAAGGTCCAGAAAACAGAAAGGCTTTTGTTGCTCCTGTCTCAGGCAAATATGTGAAATAAAGGAGCGCATTTCCCAATCTTTTAACTTTCCTGATCTAATAACTCTTCTTATGAGAACTTTGGAAGTGGGATTGAATGATGGTCATAAGGCCTGGGCATAGGAATTCAAACTGTTTTAGAGTTACTGTCCGTGCGTTATTATTGCCAGGTTTAGATTTCATGTTGATTTGGGTTTTAATGTGTTTGCTGGCAGAAAAAGGAATCCAAATATAAAGTTGGATTAGAGTACCATCAGCTAAGGAAATTTTGAGGAGCATTGAGACCCACAAAAGCAACATTAGAGAGAGAAGTTTGTGATTAAGCTAATTCACACACAAACACATGATGGAGATATATACACATATTTAAGCAACACAGCTTGATATGTGTGTGTGTTTTAGTATATATAGTAAAATAATTACTACAGTCCAGGTAATTAATAAATGTTTGTGTATGTATATGTGTGCTGGTTGTTTGTTTATTTATTTATTTGCGGTTTTTGGCCAGGGCTGGGCTTGAACCCTCTACCTCTGGCATATGGGTCTTTGCCCTACCCCTTTGGGCCACAGGCACCGCCCTGTGTACTATTTACTTTACTCAATGTTGTAATGAATTTGAAGATCTCAGAGCTCTCCTCCTCCATCTTTCTCATATAGCATGCTCAGTTTCTAGAATATGATGTGAATGTTGCCCTGAGATGTGAACAGTATAAATCCAAATTTGAAGTCTGAACCCATGTATCTTGCTTAGCTCTGATTCCACGGGAGTGTGTGTTTTGAGTACCCGTCAGTCAGCAGACGTGTTATTAAGTTGCCCTTTGCCTAAATGGCACAACCTAAGTAGAGTGAATACTTCAATAATGTAGTTCAGAGGGAACAAGGTATAGCTGACCAAATGATTGCTCGAAAACATAATTCTTTGATATGATTTAGTTGACAAAAAAAAAACCGCAAAGTAACCACAGGAATGACAAAATTATTGACAAGTTATCTTAGAAAGATGAATTATTATGTTGACTCAAATGTCCATTGAAACTTACTTTTTAATTCTAATCTTTGTAATAAAACTTACTTTAAGAATATAACAACCATTTCATGTCTGCATATATTTGAAAATATAAAAGTACTTTTTCTACATTTATTATAGAAATTTTTGTATTTTCAAAATGCTCAACAAATTTATTGTTTGCTTCTGTTGGTGATGAGAGAATTGATGCTGAATTTTTTACTTGTTAACAACATCAAGTTCTTAGCAAATAGTAAGCTCTTGATAAATATTAGGTTATTATAAGAATTAATTAATTTCACATTTATAAACCCAATCTTGTTCACTTTACTAAGCTACTTAATTATAAGAGCAAATTAATTAAATTAATAAAGAATTTTAGGGGTCTTAAAATAGTATGAATAACATTATAATGACTACAATCTAAGACTAGTCTATTTTCAAAAAAAAAGTTTCTTACAGCTCCCTCCAAATTAAGCAGAATGTTTTCCATTTTATAAGTTAAAAGGCTAACACATTTTTTAGACTATTATTAATGGCAACCATAGTTATATATTTTGATGTTTATAATAATGTTATGATTACAAATTTCAAAAGGCAAAACAAAAATCCAGCTCTTTGAATTATTATAAATAAGTGAATGAAATACAAACTATACTGCAAGTATCAGTAATTATTAGACAATAAACATAGCTGAATGGAATTCAATCTCTTAATCAGATTGCAGAGTTTACTTTTGTAACCTATGAATTAATACATACTGTTGAAATGAGATAAACTTTATAATCAATTCTAATAGTGCTTTTCCCTTTATAAGGAAAATGTATATAGAAAAGTCATTGAATTCAATAGACGTCTGCCAGATTATAATTCAGACATGACATAGTGACATATCATCAAAATGATATTATAATTGAAAGCTCTATTACTTTTTCTTTCACTGTAAGAGATAGAAAATTTAAAATCAATGGAACTACAAACAGATTTAGACTCAGTAAAATTATGACTTTATAGTTTCATGCCATAAAAGGCTACCTAATGACAAATGATTTTGCCTGTTAACATCATTTTTATTTCATTTCCTGGCAATTTCCTTGGCCAATTTGATTAGAAAAAACTACGCAATTTAAAAGTAATTACTTTCATTATGTCTATTTCAACATATTTTTTGCCAAACATGTTTATCTTTTTTGGACTTTACATGTAATTTTGCCAAAAACATTGTAGGTATGTAGTTATCTCATTCAATATATAAAATTATTATGTCTACCATATTAACTCATTAGCAAAATCAACCGCTAGTCTTGTACCAAGTGGCCAAACATGATTTACTTTATATCAAATAATGAGAGTCTGCATTTCTTAAGTATATACAATTGTTCATTTACATGGCAGGAATACAAATACAATAAACAAGATATTTTAAAATATATCTTTTAAATGGTATTATTAATAGGTTTTTAAATCACTATTAACATAATCTAGGAACAATATAGCAATAAATTTTATAAAATGAGTAAATATGTATATACTTTATTACTTAACTGCCAAAAATTCATAGCTAAAATTATAAGATATTTATGAAAAAATTAGTATAGAATCTATGCTATTCATTAGGAAATATGGCGAGCATGGGTGGTTTTTTTTTTTTTTGGTTTGTTTATCTTGGTTTTAACTTGTTTATTATTCAATGTTTTGTTATTATCACTTATTTCCAATATTTTAAGTTTTTATTACTTTGTATACTTTACTTTTTATTTTTTCCTCAAAATTTATTGTTCTATGATTTATTCTTTTTTGAAAGATGTACATGGCTATACTATTCTTTAAGCAGCAAACCTTTAATTTTTAACACACGTATTTTATTTCATGCAGTCATAATGTAACCAACATCTCTATCTCACTTTGAACAAGTATAGAAATATTGGAAGATTTCAGCACAATTCCTCCTTTCCCACTATGCTACCTGCAATTTGAGGTTCACTATCTTTCAACTTAAGTAACCATTTTTATATTTATTCAGTCAAATATTAACTATATTTACCAAAATTTTAACAATTTTTGTTTTCTTAAGCTTTCAGATGTAGCTCTGCTAATTTTCATCTGTATATTTCCTCCTGGATTAATATATTTTAGTAAGTTATTTATTGAGAACTCGCAAATAATATTTAGCTACTCTTTAATTAAAAATCCTTAAATCACCCTCATTCTTCGATGATAAGTGATCTGGGTACAGAATTCTATTTCATTTTTTTCTTTTCTTTTTGTACAAAATAGGTTTTCTTTATTTTTGGATAAACAACAAGAAGTAAAATAAGTAGATCATATAAGTACCGCGCGCTAACCGATTGCACCACTGGAGGCCCAAATAAGTAGATCATCTGGTAAGAGCACGTTTAATTTTAAAAGAATCTGCCAAACAATTTTCCAAAGTGGCTACACTATTTTGCCCTCTCCAACAATGTATAAGAGTTCCACTTACTCTGTATCCTCATAAATACTTGGCATCCTCAATGGTTTTTTTTTTTTTTTTTTTTTTTTTTTTTTTTTTGTGTGTGTGTGTGTGTGTGTGTGTGTGTGTTTAGTCATACTGATAGGCATGTGGTATTTCGTAGTAGTTTCATTTATTTATTTTTTATTGCAAATGTATTACACTTTTTTTTTTTTGTAGAGGCAGAGTCTGATGAGACTTGTAGTATTTAATCTATTTGACTATTTTATGTGCGACACAGTTATTATCTCTAGCACTGCTAAGATTTCCTTTTTGTCTTCAGTAATTGGCATATTAGTTTATTAAAAGAAATGTCTTGCCTAAGACTCAGCATCAATCTTCCATAGAAGACTCCTATCTAGAAAATTATAAAGCATCATAACTTCTTATAATGCCTCTTTCTTCTTCTGTGCCTCTGGCACTCCTTTTTTGTTTTTTTTTTTTTTGGCCAGGGCTGGGTTTGAACCCACCACCTCCAGTGGTGCCCTACTCCTTTAAGCCACAGGCATGGCCTGCCTTCTGGCACTCTTAATAAATCAGTTTCTTCTGGGTTTTCCAATTTTATGCAGAGAGTTCAATTGAGACTGCCTTGCTTGTAGGTGAGGTGGCTTCTCCTGCCCTGTCATTGTGAAACATGTTTTCAAATCATATATCACCACTCTGACACGTTGCTCTCACCTAACTTTCTTCTTTTTTTCCTCATTATTTTCTTTTTAGATACTTCTGCACTTAAAATTAAACTCATTTAACCTTTATCTCATTTCTATATATTTCTTGTGTGAATAAGATTAAATCCAGTCAGCATTTTTTTGTCATTTAAAATACTTATTCAATTGTTCCTAAAATATGAATTTCCAAAAAATTTATAAAATATTTAGATTTCTTTTAAATGAAAAAGTAAGGCAGAAAAATGAAAGCATTGAAAGTCTGTGAATGTATGACTTTTGGCCACACAGCTAAGTTTTAAAATTTGCTGCCTTTTCTCTCTAGTATCCCCAGCAGGTTGACTGTATCTTTTTCTTTTTAAACGCCCTTTAACCCAACTGTTTAGGAAGGACAAGGCAACTTCTTAAAATTCCGCCTAGGTTCTCAGGAAATGTCATTCATTTGGCAGGATTCCCAATGTGTAGCTCAGCCTCGACTCCCGCATAGTCCCCAAAACAGCCAGGCCTGACACCAGGAAGCTCTTTCAATGACAGGCATTCATTTATCTGAACTTATCCTGAACTTAGAGAAAACACTTGGAAAAGAGCTACTTTGAGAGGCACATTCTGAAGTCTCTGCAACTAATCAGTATTTCTTCTTTAAAGGTCGTTTCCATATAAAACGAAGTACTATTGTTGTGTGTGTGTTTGTGGCAGCAATGCTAATTTTTATTTTGTACATATTTTTTAATGTTTTCTAAATGTCTACAATAATGAATTATTTTTTTATTGTTGGGGATTCACTGAGGGTACAAAGAATCAGGTTACATTGATTGATTGCATTTGTTAGGTAAAAACCTGCTGGTAATTGTGTGAAGTACTATTTTTTTCAAGTTCTTTAAAGAATGTTGGTGCTTTGATAGGGATTGCATTAAATCTGTAGGTGGCTTTTAACATATTCTTTTTAGCCAAGCATCTCAAGAATGGAAGAAAAAGTATCCAATGTACTCAATACTATAATGAAACTAATATATAATCACATACATGTTTATAAGAATGATAAATCACAAATATATTCCAGCATGAAGGAAGGAGAGAGGAAGGGAAATAGGAGGGAGATTGCTGGGAGGAGGGAGGCCATTTGGGGGAGTCTCATCTAAGGTGCATAAGGCAAGGGTTCATTTCAAAACAACTGAGAGTAAATTATAAATGTCTTAACCACAAAAAATAAGTGAGGTGATGGTTACGTTAATCAGTTTGATTTAAGCAGTCCATATTGTACATCAAATTATCACCTTGTACCCCATAAATGTATACCATTATGATTTAATAAAAAAAAAAGAAAAAATTGATAATATATACAAACAAAAAAAATGAAAGTCATTTCATGAAAAGGAATGCTTTGAAGGGGATTGCTTTTTTTATAATTTCTTGGGATCCCTGAAATGTCCCAATGTACAAGGTTTTAAAACATTTTTGGCAGTGTTCTTGTCTTAGACTTGACATTTATCTTTGTTTAATTGGAAAGTAGAACTTAAAGTTCACTCATTTAATTTCCATTTAGAAAAAAAAGAGACAAAACGTAAAAATGACACGGTGTAAATTTTAACCATAGGATTATTCATTGAAAACATTCTGAGACC
Organism: Loris lydekkerianus; assembly: GCA_963574355.1. Classification (NCBI taxonomy): domain Eukaryota; kingdom Metazoa; phylum Chordata; class Mammalia; order Primates; family Lorisidae; genus Loris; species Loris lydekkerianus. The sequence continues at coordinate 15,776 of CAUYPK010080378.1, forward strand.
TTTTCAATTTTCACATGAAGATCTTTTCAAATCAACTCAAGTTATATAATTACAAATTGTAAAATATGTATTTTACCCATGTTAATCTACATGGTATAATCTTAGCCTGTTTACATATTTTAATGTATTGCAAAATCTCACCTTGTACAGAAAACACGTTACTTTAGAAGCACAGGCTCTAGAGCCTTGGTTCAAATCCTGGATCTGCCATTTACTACATGTAAAATTATACACAAATTTCTGTGCTCCCTATTCTCAATTTTTTTTTTTTAAAAGAAAAATAACACTTAACTCTTAATAGCAGTTGTGAAGAATCAGTAAATCAATTCAGATGAAATATTTGGAATTGTGATTAGAGTTCAGAATTAACTGTTAACTCTGTGATAGTGTGATGGTCTTCCTCTGCTACATTTATCTACAAACTCTATAGTTTCAAAGAATATTGCTTTATTCAATTTATCCTTTTTTTTTTGCAAGGCCAAATTTCACTTTACACAAAGGGTATGAGTATTTTGTATTTGAAGTGTTCATACATCTTATAATAAAACTGTGGTGTCTTATGTATTTGTTAAAAAGATTCTTTTTATTTTGTAATTGTATAGTTCTATATAAAATATATTCATACATATATAGGATCAACTAGTTACTGGGCACATGTCTCACTTTACTCCAAAGTATAAGCTAGGAACAATTCTTCGGTAAATTCATCTGTCCTCGCTGCCCTTCTTACAGTTAAAATAATTTTCATTTGACACCTAATTTCCTCTGACATAGCTCTTTTCCTGTTGCAGATATAATGCCTTTTCACTTATAGTGGATTATCATGTATATGCTATATATTCTACAGTCATCATATAGACATCCATTGCACTTAGACATTTAATCGACTGGCTTAACCAAATGTCTTTGGCCATTATTCAGCCATTTTGCCATAAAATATTTTATAAAGTAATGAAAGAAATAAATCTCTAAAGTAATTGTAACATTCCATTAAAAATAAGCATCACTGGCATTTTCACTGTAGAGAATAGCAAAATTTGATAGATTTATTTCTAACTACTGTAACACATATATACACAATATATTATTATAATGTTTTATTTATCTTATAGATTTATTTTATATAATAATACAATATCAGTATTTCCTTGAATCTTTCACTGTTTTAATATCATTATTTACGATGTATTCTTACTATCCTATGTTATGATTATAATTATTCAACATGAAAATTACCTCTAGTTGGGCACACGTTATTTTAAAGTGTTCCCTGTATAGACAGTGCTCTAAAAGAGAAACTTTAAATTGCACATAAATCAATCTCCATATATTTATCAGCTTCGTCTTTTTTAAATCCTTGGAAAGTAACTTAATTCATTCTATTTCTTTCTTATTAATAAACACTGACATTTTATACAACAATCTTGCTCCAGATAACCATTTTTGGCAAAAGTGGAGGATTTTTTTAGTGTTCTAACTTATTCTGCTGTACCTTTGAATAAAGCATTTCAGATTCATTGAATAAAATTTCAAAAATAGAAAATATCAATTGCACGTTAGTATGTATTTGATTCACACGTATCTAATAATACTATTTTATTTTCTAGACCTATCATATTTTCTGTTCTTTTTTGGTGTTCTAGATTTATCATTTTTCACATAAGAATTATTTAAGTAATTTCCTGTCTTTTTTCTTATACTGCTGAAGATATGAATACAGTTTAATTTTACGAATTGATACTTATGTTCTTTCTTAATTATTTTTTCTCCTTTCAAAGCTTAGTATTTACAAGTATAGTGTATATGTGTATATATCTGTTTATACATGAATGTACCTCTATATATGTACATATATTTGTATATGCCTTCAAAAATATATTTGTGTACATAGATTTATACATATCTCTGCAGATATATTCATATCTTTCTAATGAGATTATTTGTACATGTGTATATATATGCACACACTGGAAAGAATCTAATTCTACATTAAATACAAAAGATATGAATAAATGTCTGTATTTCATATGTTTTATATCTTTTACATACATTTCTATACATTTATAGTAAAATCTATTAGTATCTTATCTTATGAAATTTTACTTCACGTATATATCTTGTATAATGATATATACTTTATAGTTTAAGGTATTTTGAAACTTTATCATATAAGGTATTTTACAGTATGTTTATATTAGATATTCATGTTCATCTAAATTATAGGACCTTTATAGCTATTTATTTCTGTTTTGAAGGATATACAAGATAACTGGAAGCTGATTTTAAAACTATGCATTGATTAAATATTTTGGTAGCTCTGTCTATATTCACATACCTATAACCTTTTTAGAGTAAATTTTTAGATATGGAATTGTTTGCAACACATTTTTAAGACATTGATTCATAACTAGAGGATTCTGTTTAGAACATGCCAACTTATATACATAAAGTATAAAAATGTACATCCTTAAGTTTAGAAATTTAGCATTTTAAATTACAGATAATTATTACTGTATACAATTTTACTTACGTTTATTTACTTACATTTATTTGTATCTATTTGCCTATTCATAATATCAACAATTTTTTTATGTTTTTAGTCATTTTTTCCTTTCATTCTATGTTGCTTATTTATTTCTTCTACTTCATATATTTTGCCACCTTTTCCACTTTTGTAAAATACTGTTTCCATGTTAAAAACTTGTAATACATATAATACAAATAGTTTCCCAGCTTACTCTTACTCCTTATAATTCATTTAGTGGAATCTTAACTTTCACAACTGAAGAAGAATGTTCAATTTTACACAGTAAAATCTGTTAGTATCTTATTATCTTATGAAATTTTACTTCACATGCATACTTTGTAGTGAAAATTTTAATATAAGGTATTTTACAGTCTTTATATTAGATATTCATGTTCATAATTTTACTTCTTTCACATTAGTGTTTAATGCATCTTAAGCTTAAAGTATCTAATGTTGTAAGATAAAAATATAACTTTATTTTCTGAAGATATATACTAGCCATTTGCTTATCTTTCAGGTAACCTGATGGAGTGGGAAGGAGGATGTTCAATGAAATTTTATTAAATGTACTCATAAATTTAAGTGTAATTGACACATTTATAATATTAACATGAATGACTCAAGATTTATTTTTAAATCTGTTTATGTTTTATTATTTTTGTGTTGATAAATTTGTAATGAATAGGAACTTAATACACATTATTTTTAAAAGATTTTTCACTGTAGTTAATGGTAATTCTATGGAGATTTGTACTAATTTTAATTTCTACTATTTATAATGAAATCACACACTGGCAGTGCTGAGTGAGAATGAATTCAGGCTTTCCAATTCCATATGTCATGAGTTTACTAACATAACTAAATTCTTGCCATATAGGATGTTCCCTTGAGAGAAGTCTTCTGTGTGAGTGGACAAGTGTGTTCACGTGTATTTATTTTTTACCAGGCATAATTACTGAATTATCTTATCAAAGCTACAGTTTATTAATTGTATTCACTTTCATTTTATACACAATTTTTCTCTGGAAAATATTTCCAACAATTCTACTTTGTTTGCTTTTCTGTTTGTACTATAATTTCTTTGTCTTTCTAGTACTGCTTTTTTACATATTTTTTAACCTTGGACTATAGGATTATCACAAGTCTGTATTCCCTGCTGAAGTTTAAGATGACATTTAAGATAACACTTTAATTATTGACTTCTCCTCACTCCATCACAATTTGTACATTCTATTTATATCTTTCAGTGAGGTTAAATTTTATTAGTGGGCAAAGAGCCTGGTGTCATATGTAAATATCTATTTCTTAGGAAACAGTGGGGATTGATAATCAAGTAGGGTCATAGATCACTGGTGGGGGATTGGCACTTCGGAAAAAATAAAATGGAAAGTTCGTGGACAGAGTATCTATTTGAATGGAACTCTCAGAGTGGATCAGAGTGTAAAGCTATTCATCTCCTTCTATAATGCCTACTAGAAGATATCACTCCGGGGGGAGGGGGATGGGGATCATAAATTTTGGATACAACTTTTCAGCTGATGAGCAGAAGCCTTTACTTGCATCCCTGGGTTGCTAAATGAACTTAGTATAATATATTCATACTGACAGAGAATGAGGGTAAGCATGAATTCAAAAACACGAAATTTCATCTCACCTAAGAATATATACACAAGAGAAATAGAATTAAGAGGATGCCCCATGTAATATGCCACCAGGAAAATGCAACTTAAAATAATAAAGAGATGCCAAACTTATTAGTGTGGACAAATAACACCAAGTGCTGGAGAGAATGGAGAGCAGCTCTCATTCATTGCTGGCTGGTATGTAAAATGCTATCGTCACTTTGAACGGTTGTTTGGTGGATTCCTTAAAGTTAAAAATGCATTTCCCATGCATACTGTTTAGCAACTGTACTTCTTCGTGTTTACCCATAGGAGTTGAAATCTTATGTCCACACAAAAACCTGCACATATTTGCTTACGGCAGCTTTCATCATAACTACCAAGCTACCAAGCTGCCCTTCAGAAGGTGAATGGATAAACTTTATATATCCAGATGATGAAATATTATTTAATGTTAAAAAAAAAATAAACTATAAGGCCACAGACATATTGCTAAGCGAAATGAGATCATTTTAAAGGCTATATGCATGTGCTATACGATTTCTACTATAGACATTTTAGAAAAGGAAGAACTAAGGAAATAGCTAAGAAATAAAGATCAGCGGTTGCCAGGGTAAGGTGGGAAGGAAGGATAAATAGAAGCATAAGGATATTGATGTCAGTGAAAATAATCTGTATGATATTATAATGGTGGGCACATGTCATTATACATTTGTTCAAACCCATAAACTGTACAACATTTAGAGCCAACCCTGATGTCAACTGTGCAATGTGGATAATAATGATGTGACAATTCAGGTTCACCAGTGGTAACAACTGTACACCCTGGTGGGATCTTAATAATGTAGAAGGCAAAGCATATGTAGGGCAGAGGTTCTATGAATAAGCTGTGTTCTTTCTGCTTAGTTTTACTGTGAATTTAAAACTAATCTACAATTGTTCAGTTAAAAAAAAAAAAAAAGAAAACTGTTTAAAAAGTTGAAATTTCTCTTACCAAGGAATGGTGACATTAATATGGTTACTTTCACTAATGATTAGGGTATCTGTCAATGTCATAAACCAACCTTGATCCCCAGGATGACATAATAAGAACATACGGGCAAGTGTATCAAATTGTATGCTTTTTCACTGTGCAACAGCCAACAGTTTCTCTCTTTTTGACTGGATTTCTATTCCATATAGCAATGTGCTTTCTCTGATCAGTTCCATTAGTTGAGCATGGACAGGATGTTCATTGCATCACATCTCACACAGAGAAGAAATTCTTCATGAAGACCAAATTATAAAATAAATTTCATGAAACCACTAGTATTCCATTGGTTCCACTGTCTAGATTAGTGTTTTTCATCAAATGGTTGAATGGCTTATTGAAGACTTAATCACGGGGAATATCATCTTGAGAGATTGGGCTAAATTTCTGCCGAAGATGATATATACCTAAAATCAGCAGCTAATATGTAAGGCTTTGTCCCCATAACACAGTAATGAAGGGTTCAGGACCTGGGGAAAGTTATGAGAAACTCTCCCCTGGTTGCATGCAATAATCAGAGAAGAGATTTTACTTCTCTTCCCCACAATCCCAGGTGCAGGTATTTGGAGATCATGGTGCCCAAGAGATAAATGCTTTTACAAAGAGACACACCAATTATTTGATAAATAATAAAAGCTGAAACTGCCCCCGGTTATTTTGATCTCTTAATGCTCATGAGCCAACAAATAAGTAAAGAAGAGGCTGATGTGTTTTGTTCTGATTGTCAGGGGTAAATTCGATATTATTAGTCATGGATGCAAGAAGGACTATGTGTGAGCCCAGTGTATTCACGGGGACAGTTCTTCTTAGTCATCTAAGCACAGTGCTCCTCATCAGTGGAAAGCTGCTCTGACTTACTACAGACAATGTGTAGCACCATCACGGAAGGACTCAAGTTCTGAAGAGTTAAAGGATTTGCTCACCATCACAGGAAAACCTCCATCTATTTGAGGATCTCTCTGACAGAAGGTAAAAGGAACATGAGTTATAAAATAACAGATCCCTGGTGAATGATCCATTTAGGCTCCATGCTCATTATAGAAGTGATAATCATAGCAGCTCTGCTTTGCAATCAGTATTTTGTCAGCCATTCGCAAATTAACCAACAGGGAGTGAGAGAAGCATGCCTGTCCAGGATATTAGAGGCTGGAGGAGAATAAGGAATACGGGGTGGATGGTGCCTGTGGCTCAAGGAGTAGAGTGCCCCGTATACTGGAGGTGATGGGTTCAAACCTGGCCCTGGCCAAAAACTGCCAAAAAAGGGAAGGGAGAAATACAAGGTCAAGTCACATTTCTCCAGGTAGCAAAGATCTGATGCCCTCACTTTTCTAAAAGTTATCACTCCTGTTAGAATACCCTCTCTACACACTTAAGTAGAATTTTTTTTTTCTTTTTCTTTCATTCTTACGTTCCATTGAGCTCCTCAGCTGAGGTTAGCAGGAGAGTATGAAATAACCCCTTGTTGGTTTCTCTTACCCCTTCCCACACACTTCTCAGGTTCCTCCCCTCTCTGATCGTGTGGCTTGTTGCTGGGACTCTGACTCACTCACAAAATAATAAACTCTTAATGTTAAGGTAATTAACACACATTGTTATAGAATACAATGTCCTAATGTCCTAAGGACGACGGTCTAACAAAAGAAGAAACTCTGAATTGAAAGAAAGATACTGAAGATGCTAAAGAAGTCAGTGTTACATTATCAATATTAAACTGTATATGAGATTTTATTCTTCTCTCTTTCTGTTCTTGGTAGTTTAGAATTGCAGTTAAGATTATATAGAACTTGCAAATAATAAAACCGTTTCCAAAGCACATAAATATATTGATTTACCTCTGACTCAACATGGATAAGACAGAAAGGAGTTGAAAATAAAACTAAGAAAAAATTGTAGCTTTTATAAGCTATAAATATTATTTTAAAAAACTAAATGCCTAAAGAGAATAACTCAGCATGCTCTAATAGCAAACTTAAAACTGAATTCCTAATTTCAACTATTGTACTGTATTTTGGCAAAAACATGCTACTCAATAAATATTATTATACATATAAAAATTTCTTAAAGGCTTCTTGGGAAATACTATATTTTTTCATGAAATATCCTCTATATAACCACCAAGGAATTGGGCTGGATCTAAGGTATAATATTTACACATTCTTTCTAAGAATGAATGTGTACATCAACACCCTTGAAAAATGCAGTTCCTGATTTAAAATCTACAAGTGATATTTTAGGCCTGGTAAGAGGCTTAACAAAGGCTTTTACTTGGCAAGTCTCAAGGGAGAAACTCCCATCCCACCCCAGCCTTGGTAGCAGCCAAGGTACTGCTGTCTCTGAAGGGACTTGTGATTGAGGAATCAGACCCCCTTGTGGCCTGCCCTGCTCTTTCACATGTTTGCACCCCTGGACCCCACACCTGCCTTCCTAGGTTACTTTGTCTAAGGCAGAGGGGCCTTCCCAGGTCTCCTTGTGGGTGGAGATTCTCTGACTCAGCACTCAGACTTGTTCAGTCTTAATCCTCCCCCAGCTCCCTCCACACACCTGGGTCCATACAATGGCTGGGGCCTTTGTTCGGTGGCCTCATCAACAGGGAGGTGACCCCAGTGTCTGCTCCCTCCTCCTGACCTTTGATGGGTGCACCATTCAGTAGAGGAAAACAGCACAGATGTCACCATTTTCTCAACTCTCCATTTAAACCACTGAAGTAAGGAACTACTATCTGAACTCTTTCATTTTTGGTCTATGGATTTAGTCAGCTCCTCTGACACCTGGTAACTCAGCAAGTCAGCACCTGATCCTGGGCTGGCTTGTTCCCAGGTGAGCTCACTGTCCCTCTCTCTCTGTTCACCTCAGTTGAGGTTCTGATGATCCTGAGATTATGTCCTTCTATTATTAGTAGTAACCACTTAATTTCTGCTTGGCAGATGTCATAGACTAAAGAGCCCAGTTTTGCTAAAATGTAAATGTTATGACATGGGAAAGATATTACAAAACTTATTTGGAATATGTTGGTTTAATGACAATACATAAGCTGGGATGACGTGTGCCAAATAAATCTGTGGCCCCAATTCAGCTGTGTTTGATTTATTTATATGATAAGAAACACATAATTATATTTTCCAAAGAAATCCACTCCTTTGCCTCACTATTGAAGCTATCAAATTATACGTAGGTGTGTGCATTCTTATTTCTCAAATGTAATACCGCCTGAATGACCAGCTTATTTTACTCTCACTCAGAAAGATTCATAAGGTATTTCAAGCTAATTGCAAAGGCACCCATACTACAAGAATTGTTTTGTATTGGTAACACATTTGCACTCATTTTTGTGCCAGAAAATAGAATTTCTGCCATAAAATAGAAAAGAGATACTAAGGAAAAAAATTAGAAAAATTATTTCTAAAATTAAAAATTTGTAAACTTTAAATCTTCTCTGTTTGTCTTCATGTATGTTTGTGTGTGTGTGTGTGAGATTTAGAATCATAATAAATAGTCATTGAGAAACCTCCTGACGATTCTTTTTTTAAAATTAAATCATAACTGTGCACATTAATGCATTTATGGTGTACAATGTGCTGATTGGTACATAATGTGGAATGCTTGTATCAAACTCGTTAACATTACCATCAACACACTTACTTGTTGTGGTAAAACATTTATACTCTACTTTTATTTTTAGTTTTTGGCTGGGGCTGGGTTTGAACCCACCACCTCCAGCATTTGGGGCCTGTGTCCTACTCCTTTAGCTTGTGGAAAGGAAGAATCTCGGCATACCTTCCTTCACAGATACTAAATAGCAGCTATAAGAGGACTCATCTGTCTCTTCTATCCTTTTTAATGAAATTATTTGAGTGCTTCTAGGAAGGTTGGCATAAAAATTTATTATTATTACAGAAATCCCCTTTAATGTAGCTATGGCACCCTTGGTATTATAAGAACAACACAAAAGGGAGAATATTTTAACCACAGATATCACCATTATTTGATATTAAACGTGGGCAAGAGAGCATATTGCTTCTCTAGAGTATAAAATAGTCTTTCAAAATGTTGAACCACCTCTTCTTTAGATGTCTTACATTGTTTATCTGAACTCATAATCAAATCCATATGTATCAGAGAAATATCCAAAAAGAAATATCATTAGGAAGAAAAAAAGAAAGGAAATACTTCTAACTCATGGAATTCAGGTACAGGTGGAGTATAAGGTCATCAGAATAGCATATTTGCATCTCAGCTTGGAAAACCATTGCAAGTAGACAGTTACCTTCTTTACAGTGACTTGCTTTTAGTGTCAGCCTCCACAAAACATGGCAGGTGTCTCTGTCCTCACTTTCTTAAACGCTCTTAAAGTGTTAGTTGCTTTAGGTAATGATTAAAATTATCTCCATGTTGTGGGACAGATATTATCCCCAAATTTGCTTAAACAAAATAAAAATCAATTTTTTCTGATCAATTGTAATGAATGGAAGCATTTAAAGCATCAAGCAAGGTAGGGTTTAGGGAGGTCCCTGTATGTCTCTCCACAAGGATCTGTACTTGACTTTTCTGCCTGCGGCTTTCCTAAGCAAATAGGCTGCTCTGACCATGGCTACTAGTAGCTCTGAGGCTACAAAGTGTTCTAGGCTAATCATCTTAATGGAAACTGTGTTTCTTTCCCAGTTACTATAGAAACATTTCTATGAAGTAAAATGCTTCACTTGCTAAGTTCACCAACTAATCATGAATCTCACAGTGTATCTCGCAGCATAGAGTCATGGAGGAACTGCTCTAACCAATGTGCTCTCTTCTGGAACTTGGGGCTAGTGTCAGTCACATTGGCACTATAAAAATACTAATGTGAGGAATTATTAGCAAGGAATGATAATGGCAGGCCATAAAACAAACAAACAAACAAAAAAAAAAAACCCAGAAAACAAACAAACAAAAAAAACAATCAAACACATCCCATCCATCCATGTGCAAAAAATCTATGGAGAAAACGTGTAATAATCTGGCCACCTTAGCGGTCACAACAGTCCTGGGAGTTGGGTAGTTGACTACATGACTACAGTTAGGATTGAAAGATCAGTGCTTATGTCTCATGTACCACACTTGTACCAGTAACCTCTGTATCTAAGGTTACACAGAAAGTTCACATTGACATTCACTTCTTGGAAGACTGAGAATTTGCATACTAGATATGGAACCTATAGATTATACCTTGTGATACAATTTCATATGTAGTTATAATTATGCAATATGGCATGGGTTAGAGACCAGTAATTTCCAAGAAAGCAGAGAGTGCCCAGGAATGTCTGAGGCTAGCTTTTCAATGAATAATGTGATTTTCTCCACTCCTCCCCCCACCTTAACCCTCTTCTGGTGGTTGAAAACATAACAGTTTATTTTTGTTTGTTCTCGCTTAAGTTTTAATAACTTTAGAATTTTTAATCTTGGACCCAGAAATTCTCATGAAGACATAAAAAAATCCCATTTATAAAAAAAACTTAGTTCTAAAAATAATCATTAAAAAGAAAAAAAGCTGGGGAAGATTTATCAGATAATTTGAACCTATTATAAGGACCTTGTGTCTACAAATGGTATTCATAGTTCATAATTTAGATTTTATATACTTAACATTTTGCTATCAACCTTTTAAGTAATAAAAAATTTTTATGAAGGTATACTAAAGAAAATTGGGAGCAATTGTCTTCTGGAGAAGGGAGAAATATGCTTAATGTAATTCTTATCAAGACAATGGCTCAAAGAAAGGGCCCTGGAAGCAGATTATCTAGCTTTTACTAACATTTATTTTCTTGTGTAATTCAAGCAAAAATAACTTGGCCACTTTGAGCCTTGGTTTCCTCCTCTATAAAACTTGGGTTATAATATAAACAACCTACTGTACAGGTTGTTAAAAACATTAAATAATTTAACTCATACACAACATTTCCAATGATGAGCACCATGCAACCGTAAATATCGCTGCTCAATTCAGTAACAAACTTGAGTTGTTATTTGTCATGACATCCGTCTATGAAACCTGGTGAATTAATGCAAAGAAATAGCCTGGGAAGGTCTGCAATTTAGGTTTCAGGTATCTGTTAGCCTCACTTAAACCCAATCACAGAATATAAACTCCCTTTCCTGTTCTTCTGAAAATTCACACATTCCCCCAAATTTCAAAGCCTATTTTGTCCTTTGTATCAAGATTAAAATCCAGAAAACTGTATCTATTCAAAGAGTTATATAAAGACATATTCATCCAAAGTTCTTGTGATTTCATCAAAGATGAAATTTTAGAACTAATTAGAATTATTCTAAATTGTGATGTGTCCCAGAAAAATAAAGTCACTATCTAAGATATTCTCATTGAGGAGAATTTTCTGCTTTGGTGTACTAGGTTTTCAGAACACAGAATGTGACTCCTACTGAAATGTCTACGTTTTGATGATGCCACAGAACATGAAGCTCACAGCCTAATGTGTTCCAGTTCAAGAGCTTTGGAATTAAGCTCTCAATTTACTTCCGCCCTCATGTGTCTGTCACTGTTCACCTGGAACTGGTGGCTTTCCATGGGCATTGCCCATTCAGATTTCACAGATGCTTCTGAAAAATTACAATAGTGGCTCTGAGATTGTAAAAAGATTGTTCCAGAGATGTCATTTGGATCCATCTGGAAGAAATATTACCATGGATAGAAAATGTACCTCTATCATCCTGGTTTTCAACTTGCTTCAAAAGAATATATCCTTGGCTCAGAGCCTGGAGCTCAGTGGTTAGGGCTCCAGCCACATACACCAGAGCTGACCGGTTCAAACCCAGCCCAGGCCCGCCAAACAACAACAACTACAACAAAAAAATGGCCAGATGTTTTGGTAGGCACCTGTAGTTCCAGCTACTTGGGAGGCTGAGGCAAGAGAATTGCTTAAGCTCAAGAGTTTGAGGTTGCTGTGAGCTGTGACACTATGGCATTCTGGCAAGCGTAACACAGTGAGACTCTGCCTTGGAAAAAAAAGGAAAGGGGGGGAGGAAAAGAAAGGAAAGGAAAGGAAAAAAGGAAAAGAAAAGAAAAGAAAAGAGAAGAAAAGAAAAAAGAACGGAACAGAACCACAAATGGTATTGTTCACAGAGGTAAAAGGACCAGCCTTCACAATTCAGGGCAGCATCAGTGAAAAAGCCTCTGTCTGATACAGTAAGATTTGCCTGCTCTCCCATGTGGCATTACTTATGTTCCAAAGACAGTTAAAGCAGTTATAGGACTTTCCACACAACATGAAGATATGGAGGTGACAGATAACAAACCTGATGTAATCCACTTTTATAATGTTACTAAAGCAGGTGCTGATGCCTTTTGATAAGTGTGTGAAGACCTATTCTTGTCTCCAAGGAACTTGGCGTTGGCCCCTGGCAATGTTCTTCAATATCATAGACATTACAGCATATAATTCATATGTAATTTGGGTGGAAAAATAGCTACTGGTTGCAACTTCATGCAAAGAAATTGGGAAGGTAATGCTTTAGAAATGCCTGAAATATTAGCTCTGTGAAGAAAACATATGCCCAAAATATGCACAGTCTCTGTGAAAATTATACAATGCAATGAATCTTTGTGGATACCAGTGTAATCAAGGACTAGTCATGCTTCCAAGAGGAATAATTTATACCGTACCAGAAGGAAGACTTACAAGACAAGCAGTGAAAAGCTCACCAGAAAAGGGTCACTGCTGTCTTTCTTGGGGAGGCTGGAAAGATGTGAAGGCACGCAGGCAATACGGCAAATACATCTTTTCCAGCCACACCTCAAAAGAAGAAAATATAATAAAGAGAATATGCGGAGAACATGCAGCCCTACATGAAAAGAGGTAAATATAATAGAAAGAACATGCAGAGAACGTGATTAAAGTGCTGTTAGTTACTTGTGTGATGAGATGTGAAATACATGCTTTTTTTTTTTCTTTGCATGAAATTTTAGTGCTAATTATACTGGGGTCAGTGACTGAGCCCCACGGGTGTTCATCAGGTACTGAGTGGTCAATGGACTGTTTTAAAAACAATGAAGGCATACATTTGCACAATAACGTGTACACCAATGTTTACCACAAGATTATTCATAATAACCCCAAAGTGGAAACTACAAAAACCCACCCAAAGATGAATTGATAAACAATATTCATCACATCCATTCAATGAAAATTTTGATAAACTTGGAAATGGAACAAGCCCACAACAAAAAAACAAGTATTGTCTGATTCCTATTTGATAAAATGTCCAAAATAAGCAAATCCAAAGCGATATAAAGATAGATCAGTGATTTCCTAGTCCTTGGAAGATTAACAGGAAATGGGTTGTGACTGCCAAAAATGGGGGCATATTTTCTTTCAGAATTGATGAAATAATATTAATCCTAGGACTCATACAGCTGTTAAATGTCAGAAATTCTACAGGTTATTTTGGTGGATATTTATCATTTTACTGTAATGTATAATAAAACTAATAAATTGTAGCAAAAAAGGAATTTATGATTTTTACCACGTACATATGTATAATAATTTTCATTAAACAACAATACAATCAGTATTGCTGAAATGGTACCCGTAAATCAATAACTTTAAAGCAGGGTTAGATATGATACATTATAACAAGAGTAAAACGTGAACGTGGTGTATCATGCCCCCTGGGAAAAAAAAAATCAGAATAATGTTAATAAATAAATAATTATTAAACAATAAAACCTCTAAATTCACTGTGGTGGTGGTTGCACAATTCTGTTTAAAACCATCAAATGTAAACTTTTAACAGAAGAATTACATGGTATACAAATTATATCTTCATACAGTTTTATATATTTTTTAAAATGCACAACTATTTGTGGAAAGGGAAAGAAGCATCTTAAATAGAAATTAGTAACTCATTTATTTTGCTGTGAAACACTGACTTATGGTCTTGAAGAGTAAAACCAAAAACACTTGCAATGTTAGGACAACTCTTATGATCATGGAAGGCTGGTTATTTAAAGCCTTGAATCATGTTTCAATTTTTTGCTTCAAGTGTCTGTATAAGAATTTCTAAGCATAGTTTTTACAAACTAGAACATTTTCCCTTACAACAATTTAGGTTAACAAATACACACAAATTAGATTAGTGAAATATGCTTTAAACATATGTTCCTTTTTGCAGCTTTGATTTCTGTTTGGATTTTATAAATTTCCAGACTATTTTAAGCTCTCTTTAATTTATTATTTGAATGTTCAAAGGGATTTGCAAGAAGATCACTAATATCTGTTAATAAGAATGTAGTTCTGCAGAAGCTAATTAAACATCTGTGAACATTACTAAAGCTACACAAATTATACTAGAAAACTGTATAAACTCTTAGAATTAGCATCACAGAGGAATCAATGGTTAGCACAAAATAAATGAGGAGGAATAAAGACAAAGTAAGAAATGTATAAATGTAATAGCTGCTTTGTTTTGTTTGAAAGTATGGCTCTATATCTAAGCACATAAAGACTGTCATAACCAATTAAGAGGATATTTATATGTAATTATAATAGCTAACAGAAGTAAAAACAAGCAGAAGTTTCATCCTAAGGAGCATCTTCAGTGTTAATTGGCAGTCAGTCCACATTACACAGTAGTGTGTGACTAAGATTCCTCAACGTTGAAAATGTGGAAAATAGTCTTAATAACTATCAAAAAATACTATAATTGTTTCGTAATGCCTATTTTTTCAAAATATCAAGATCTCTATCAATGTCTGTTAAAATTTAAAGTGAAATTAAAAATAGAACTAATATGTATTTAGTATACTCATTTAAAATGCTAAAGTGTTTTAATCCTTAGTAGAAAGATTACTAGGAATATTTTGAATGGTAAATACCCTCTTTTTTTCATAACGCTTTTGATAGGAAGTGACAATTTTTTCTAAGTCTTGACAAGTGTCTTACTGATTTCTAAGTTTGGATGGGCCACTCATATGTCATAATTCGTACCTTCAGTGTAGTGAAACATGTTTGAGAATCCTATGAATGCAAAATGTTTTGCTGGTGTCAGATCCTCTAGGCCATCTTTATCATTTTTGTCACAATCACATTCCTCATTTGTGCTGATAAGTTCAATGTCACTATGTTCCTCTAGAGGCACGGGAAACACAACAGTGTCAACATCCCTAGTCTGATAATTTTTTTCTTTAACTCCATTAACATTTAAATTCTAAATTTTCTTCCACTGTCATCTTTTTTCATTTTTTTTGTTGCATTTTCATCTTGTTTTGCCAATTACTATATGAATTATCCATTTTGTAATATAATAAATGTGGATTTACATTATGAGATTCAAAAACAGCAAAACTACCTCCCTTCCTGTCTGTGCCCGCCCCAGATAACAGCTGCACAGTGGACAATCTTTGACAGACTTTGGGAGTGATATAATCTGTTACCAATTATGATGTTCATCTATTATTTATATAGTTAATGATTCATTTATAGACTGAAGCAGCAAAGTTTTTATGTTATCTATTTACTGACAAAGTCATATACCATGATAAATGGAATATCAACCATATTACAGGGGGACTGATGTTATTTACCTACACTGTGATTACAGAAATTTCTACATACCAGAAAGTTGCATATGGAGAACTGCTCCCATCTGTATAAATCACTTGCAAGCTTGGGGAAGGCTTAAGGAAACTCACTTATATGAGTATTATAAGCCTAATTTTATATTACTTTTGTTTGGTATTAGTCGGTGATTCATTTCATTATTTGACAAAATAATGACACAAGGATTAAATCCCAAAATTTTCTGGAAAATTCCAGCATATAGCATTGCAAAGTTAGTTGATGAAACATAACTGAATTGGCCATTATAATTTTCCCATAAGACAATTCATATATATATATGAAATAAACTTATTATCGTATATTTTGTTATGTAATTTTAATGTGCTAACATATTAGTATGAATGTTAAGTATAACAATATGATTTATCATGTCATAACACTATGTAGCAGTAATGATATCAGGGGTTTGTTAAAATAATTGTATTTATTTTTCAAAACTCCTCTCAAACATGGACATTATCTTTCTCATTATACAAATAGTTTAGTTGACTGTAGATTAAATGAACATCATAAAACGTTACATACAAATATTTGAGATTCAGCTTATCTTCTAACTCAAAAGCCTGTTCTTCTGCAGTAAAATTAATACTGATTTTAAGGTAAGTGAATTAAGATATAACCATATTTGCATTTTTAAATGTTTGTTTTCTATTTCTACTCATTTCTCTTTCTCTCACTTTCTCCCTCTTTACTTTTATCTTTGTTATTTAATGAGATCTAGATTGTTACTACTCAAATTTTGGTTGAAAACTTAAAGGATGGACTTCCATTAGAAATGAAGAATATTAGATCTCACTCATGACCTATTGAATCAAAACTTAACACCCAAAGATATCACCTTAGCACAGTGAGAATGGCCCACATCACAAAATCTCAAAGCTGGAGGTGCTGGCGAGGATGTTAGGAGAAGGGAACAATTTTACATAGCTGCTGGGACTACAAACTAACAGGACCTTTTAGGAAGAAAGTCTGGAGAATCCTCAAAGAGCTCAAACTAGACCTTCCATTTGATTCTGCAATCCCATTACTGAGCATCTACTCAGAAGAAAAAAAAAAAGTCATTTAATCAGAAGAATTCCCACTGGACTGTTTATTGCAGCTCAATTTACAATTGCCAAACTGTGGAAACAACCTAAATGTCCACCAATCTAGAGAAGAATTAACAAGCTGTGGTATGTGTATACCATGCAATACTATTCAGCCACTAAAAAAAATGGAAACTTTACATCTTTTGTGTTAACCTGGATGGAATTGAAACACATTCTTCTCAGTAAAACATCACAAGAATGGAGAAGCAAGAATCCAATGTACTCAATTATGATACTGATGACCTACATGGTGGGGGATGTGGGTGAATGGGGGAGCAGAGAAGAGGAAAGAGGGAGATGGGGTGGAAGGTCACGGTGTGTGACACACCTTTTGGAGGTAGAACATAAAGTTATTTGCTTGGTCAATCACATTGGGAAGCAGAGATCTAAATTACAAACTACAATTCAATAATTCAGACCACTTTTAGATATTTTTATTAGAAATTTCTACCTAAAAATAATTTAATAAGTAGAAAATTAGCAAGAGCTATAAAGCATCCAAGAAATTTCATGATCTTGTGTTCCTTTCTCACTTAAAAGGTAGCCACTGTACTAACATTTTATTTAGCCTTTCTTGTTTTTCTTTATACATTTACGAAATTTGTATCAATGGTCAAAGTATTTTTTCAGTGTTCCAAGTTTTCAAATTTGTATGAATAGAATCACCTTGTTGATATTTTTATTTATTTGATTTTTGATTCATCATCTTGTTTCTGAAATTCATGTTTATTTATATTGCTTTACTTCATTTATTTTCACTGAAACTAAAGCAAGCAATGGAAAAAGCATCAGTATGAGATAGACACATTTTTAAATAAACAAAAAAGCAAAAACATCAGACAGAAATTACCATGTATTTCTCCAAAGTTATGCCCATTACACCTATCCCTTGGCTGCCCTCTCACCTCTTCTGTCTGTAGTATCTCTGAGGCCACAGGACCAACCCACCCCTCCTCTCTTTCCTTCTCCTCCCCCTCCTCAATGTGAAGATGATGAGATGAAAATCTTCATGATGACCCACTTCCACTTAATAAATAGTAAATATATTTTCTCTTATTTATTATTTTATTAATAACATTTTTCTCTGGTATATTTTAGTGTAAGGATACAGTATATAATACATGCAAATATTGGGTTGATTATTATTTTGGGTGGGTATATGTTATTAATTTATTTTATTAAATCATAGCTGTGTACAATCATGCAATCATGGGGTACAATGTGCTGGGTTTATATACAATTTGAAATATTTTCATCAAACTGGTTAACATAGCTTTCCTGGCATTTTCTTAGTTATTGTGTTAAGACATTTATATTCTACACTTAGTAAATGTCACATGTACCCTTGTAGGTTGCACCATAGGTGTGGTCCCACCAATTACCCTCCCTGCACCAATTCTCCCCCCTCCCCTCCTTCTTTCCTTTCCCCATATTCTTGGGCTATAAGAGAGTTATAGCTTTCATATGAAAGCTATAAATTGATTTCATAGTAGGGCTGAGTACATTGGATATGTTTTCTTCTACTTCTTAGCAAAGTATCTCAAGAATGGAAGAAAAAACATTGGGTTGATTATTTATGTTATTGGTAAGGCTGCTTGTCAACAATAGTCTGTTAGTAGTTTTAGGCTAGGGGGAGTCAAAAGTTATGCACAGATTTTTTTAACTGTACAGGGGATTGGCCCTCCTAAACTCTGTGTATTGTCAACTATATATAAATGCTACAAATTTGTATTTTACTCAAAAATTTCAGCAATATTTATCAAGCACATATATACTTGTACCTACTCTTCAGTCTTGAAGGACCTTAGACTGCAAAAAGACAGACTTAATTCATCTTGGCACCCTATAAGCCTTGTGAATTTTGCTAATAAAGATGTTTCCTGAGAGCTCCTACAAAGTTATTTTTTTAGAAAGCACATGGAATTTGAGTTGCTAACCACCATCCACATTAATATTTCCTTCAAATATTTAGAAATTAACTGTATCTCACTAAGCATAAAAAAGTTTTATATTCATATATATCTAAACTTTTTAATAAAGAAAATATTAAATATAATTGACAGAACACAGCAGAAAAAATAAGTATACTTGAAACACAGTTCCCCAAACTGATGCCCTGAAAAAAAAGATGAATGAAAGGAATCAAGTCTCCACTTGATCTTAGCTAATAGGCCAAGAAGGGCTAGGAATCAAATCTCAATGACTTGTGAGACACTCTCAAGTAAACTAACTGAGGGGCAATATGATAATTTTTGTACATATGTGTGTGTGTCGGGGGGAAGACATGGCTTATGGAGTTCTGTACTTTTGAATGGGCTCCTAAGGCTCCCTGTAAGGATGATTTATAATTAAATAATTACATTAAAAATTTGGGAACTTGTTTCTTCCATGAATGTATCAAGCATCATTACACTAGTGGCTTTTTTCAAGTTTATGAGTTTGCATTTGCTCTTTTAACTATGCCTCCACAGTCAAAGTCTACTGCTAGTTCTCGTGAATCTGCAATGAAACAATAGGTGATTACAATGAAAACAAAAGTAGAAATAATTAAGCATTCAGAGAGGCCAGATGGCATCATTCCCTGCGAAAGCATTAGGCGTCAGTAGCTTTTCTATCGGAGATACTGTGAAGGACAAAGTGAGAATAATCCAATCTGTGAAGGGCAGTGCACAGTGAAAGCATCAGTCATTCCTAAGTGTCATGGCGGAAGAAATGTTGACATGGAAAGATTATAGTAGATGTAGGTAGACGATCAGAGTAAGGGTAACATTCCCATTAGCCTACTGTTGATGCAACATAACCTGAGTATTAACCTTTATATCCTTTTTGAAATGTCTCCTATCATCTATTTAAACATTTTGTATGAGTTTGTACGAATGTTCTGTTTGTTTTCATTCAAAGAAAGACCACAATGTTTTCTGAAACTTTTTATTGTGGTACAGGGATATTATTATCATAGTGTTACACTGTATTATTATTATTGCCACATACAAGCCTTTATAGTATGATCATTTTCATGATTACATTTCCATATATGTGCTGTTCATCTGGGTTCTGAGTTACAGTGAAATCTGACCTAAAACATTCTCAGGAATGCAACTGATTCATAACCTGGGGACCACTGTTAGATACACAGTATCTATGTATGTGTATTATGTAAATATATGCGTGTATATGTCTGTGTGAGTACATATACATATATGTGCCGCATACACACAAATGCACACACACACATGCAGAGAAAGAGACAGACAGAGAGGCAGAGAAACAGAGAGAGAGAGAGAGACCTGAACAGGGCTAGTCACGAGAACAGTTGTTTAGTTAAGTATCTTAATTTGTTAGCACTAAGAACGGAATCCTGCGAAATAAGCCATTGATTGTTAGAGAATGTATTGCTTTCATCATGGCCTTAATGAAGAACTCACCAAGAGTATTTCCCTGGGCAGGGGCCTTCTCACTGGTTTAAGAGTGGTACAAGTGAAATGTGGAAGAATAATGAAGTTTAAACGTCAAGATCAAGTTCAGTTCTAGTAGGGAGGGGATGCGTGCTCCATCTACATTTGGTTCCTTGCAAACTGTGCAGTTTATTCACAGGTGTTTAGTATTATGCTTCATAATGTTCAAAGATAATTAATTGTATAAATATCCCACTCTCCATTTTCACAATTCCCTGATGATCCTTCTTTGTAATTGCTGTTTAAAAATCATATAAGGCATGTTATTGATACACAGCTTGTATTTGCCATTATAATGAATATTAAATATTAATACTGTCTGGTAAAATCCCATATAATAATAAAATCACATTAGCGTAAACTATCCTCAATGCACAAATCTCTCTATCACTGAACACACTGGCACTCTGATTCTGTGTTAATATCCATAAATGAAATGTTATTACTGTGAGGAGCCATCTGTTTCTGAGTTGGACAGGATTAGTTATTAGATTATTCTGTGGCATGTGTACAAAAACTTCCTTGTCTGTCACATCATTCATTCACTTTATTCAAAAATTGGTTTTTATTTTTGCTTTTTGAAGTCACATGAAACAGATGTATTTTTTGATATAACGGAATAATTATAAATATATTATTTTGTCATCATATATAAACAAAAAATATAATGTCAACCATTAGAGTCCTCCACTTATCATAGAAAGTCTTTAGAATTGGCTACCCATCTCAACTTAATATTCCAAAGGTGAAATCAATCATCTCAGAAAAAATACTGCTGTTACCTTGCAGTACTCAAGGAATTAGCAACTTTTTATACCAGCACATATTCATTTATCTTCAACTAGCCAGATAAATAGTAGATAGATAATGAGAGAAAATTGAAAGCCAATTGTCACACATATTCTATCAGAAATTGAGTAAAATAGTAACTACATAATTTCTGATATGTCATATTTTATATTGAAAGTGGGTTTGAAATTTTTTAACTGGCCTGACACAGTGGCTCAAGTCTGTAATCCTAGCACTTTTGGAAGCTAAGGCAGGTGGATTGCCTGAGCTCATGAACTTGAGACCAGCCTGAGCAAGAGTGAGCCATCATCTCTACCTAAAATAGAAAAACTGGCTAAGTATTGTGGCAGGTGCCTGTGGTCCTAGCTAGTCAGGAGGCTGAGGCAGGAAGATTGTTTGAGCCCAATATTTGGAAGTTGCTGATGAGCTATGGTGCCATGATACTCTACCTAGTGAAACTCTGTCAAAATAAAATAAATAAAATAAAATAAAATAAAATAAAATGAAATGAAATAAAATGAAATAAAATAAAATATTTTACCTATTAAAATGTCCTTGGATATTAAAATTATAGCTTAATATTAAATTCCCACTAGTCTAATTTATGCACGTATCTGGTAAATATACTCTGTTCCTAGCAGTGTCTTTAATTTAATAAATGCTTTTATTATTTTATAACAAAAAATTTAAATAATCACTTTGTATCCAATGAGGGTCTGCTAGCAAAGCTGATGCTCCAGTGGGACAGCATAGAAACAGGTTTTTCATTCAGGAAAGATTTTAATTTCATCACCACTGATAAAAATCAGTCCAGATAAATTTTGACATATTGGCATTTGGGTCCCAAAATGATCAACTGAAATTTAGAATATGGAGATATAAATTCCCACTTGCATATTTAAATTTGTATTCAGAATGTAGCTTCTATTTTTATTACAGTAGCTTTTCTGAGGCTTAGCTTTACATTCTCTTTATAGTAAACTCTGCTAGTTTAAGAATTTAAAATTATATTTTTAGCCTATGAGTCACATACTTTTGCCTTTCTTCCCACTGTAAATATTTTCTCATATTTGTTTTTACATAGTGTAGTTATATTTGAGTATTAAAATGAAACAAAGACTGATGTGGGATTCTATATGTCATATAGACTATAATAATGGTATAAGAAATGTATGTTGCATAGAAATGACTGTCTCTATATGTCATAAATATAATAATGGCATATGAATTGTATTTCATGAATAGCATGCTTCATAGAAATCAGTTTCTCCCTGAGACTGCTTCTCCATTTCTATATTGGCACACACAAAAAAAGGACATAGACCAGTGAATCAGAACAGAGAAACCAGAGATGAAACCATCCTCATATTCTTGTTTGATTTTTGATAAAGAAGGTAAAAACATACACTGGGAAACAGAATCTTTATTCAGTAAATGGTGCTGAGAAAATGGAACAGCCATACGTAAAGGACCGAAGTGCAAGCCATACCACCTACAAAAATTAACTTATGGTGAATAAACTCTAAGAACAAAACTCTAAGAAATCTAGAAGAAAATGTTGGAAATTTTTTTATAGTTATTGGCCTAGGGAAAGAATTTATGAAGAAGACT
Organism: Loris lydekkerianus; assembly: GCA_963574355.1. Taxonomy (NCBI): domain Eukaryota; kingdom Metazoa; phylum Chordata; class Mammalia; order Primates; family Lorisidae; genus Loris; species Loris lydekkerianus. The sequence continues at coordinate 38,505 of CAUYPK010080378.1, forward strand.
TCAAAAGCAATCATAGCAACAACAAAATTAACCATGGGATGTGATAAAATTAAAAAGTTTCTAATCAACAGAGTAAATAAAAAACCTACCGAACAGGAGAAAATATTTGCGTGCGATACACCTGATAAAGAGCTTATAATCACAGCCTATGAAGAACTCAAGTAAGTGAGCAAGGGAAAATGAAATGAGCGCGTTAATAATTAGGCAAAAAACATAAACAGAAACTTTGCAAAGAGAGATAGTCTAATGGCCAAAAACCATAAAAATGTTCAACATCTTTAATTATCAGGGAAATGCAAGTTAAAACCACAATGATCTATCACCTAACTACATTGAGAATGGCTCTTATCAAAAATTCCAGGGCAACAAGTGCTCTCTGGAGACAGAGAGAAAGGAACAGTCATATACTATGGTGGGACTGCAAATAGTAAAACCTCTACGGAAAATTTTATGAAAACTACTTTAAGAACTGAAAACAGACCTACCATCTGATCCTGCAATCCATTTACCCAAAGGAAAAAAGCTAGTTTATCAAAAAGACACTTATATTCATCTGTTCATAGCAGCACAATTCACATTTGCAAAAATGTGGAAACAACCAAGTTTCTGTCCATAAATGAATTTATTAATAAAGTGTGTTATATGTAAACCAAGGAGTCCTAGTCAGCTCTAAAAACAATGGTGATCTAGTATCTTTTGTAACAACCACGATGGAACTAGAGATTATTCTTAAAAGTGAAGTATCATGAGAATGGAAAAACAAACACCGCATGACCCAATACTAAATTAGAACTAATCTATCAACACTTATGTGCACATATGTTGGATCAAGTAGGTGGGAGGCGGGGGAGGAAGGTTGGATAATTGACACCTAACTGGTACAATGCACACATTCTAGGTAAAGGGCATATTGCAATTCTGACTTAAAATTTTCAAAAGCCAATTATGTAACTAAAACCTGTGTGCTCCAGTAATATTCTGAAATTAAAAATAGTCTGATCTGGATTAATAAGGAGGGTTTTCTTATTTATATTTTATGTTGCATTTTTCTTTGAGTTTTTTTTTGCATGAATATAAAGGAATAACATTCATATTATTTACATATGATTAAACATAAATTTGTAGTGCATCAATTTTTAGGGATAAAATGTCTTCTTTATAAAAATTACTTTTTAAAAAATTCTAACTAATCACTTACATTAAATCTATTGGCTTAGGTGTAGGTAGGATTCAAGACAACTTTACAATAAAATTCATTTTTGTTGAAGGTATAGTCATTCAGAATAATCTTCAGACAATGATTTCAGCAACCACGAGCATAATCCCCTGCGGGCATCCAAACTGCTCTGTTTCTTAGTACTCACGTATACTGCTCTGTAAAAAATATTTTTAACTCAGTGTTATTTATGGCTAATCTAGACCCTACATCTTTTTTAAACTTTAAATATTTCAGTTGTCTGTATGCTTAATAAAAAAAAAAAAAATACATTTGATTTTACCGTTTCTACAAATGGAATTTTATTTTAAATATAAATAAGCATGTCAACATTTGAGTCTACTAGTTTTTGAAAGTACACAGCAAAGTACTCCACAATTTCCATAAATATAACAATAAACCATAGATTAAGCAAATATAGCAGTAAATTAATGAAACACAAAGTTATAAATGTTTGCTGTGTTATTATACATTAAACTATAATTGTGGGTTTATGGGAAGATTATCCAACAAAAGTATTCACTGATATAAGAGTAAAATTCTTCATAGTTACATTAAGAACATCTTTAATATGTTTTGGACTATTTTCATGTTATAAGTAGAATATTACTTAATCTCTAAAAAGTCAATTTATAGTTAAATCATAATTATCTGCATTGCTGATAAATATTTTGAAAATGTATTTTGAATGATGTGTTCTCTATATTAGGATGTCCTCTGGTGATGTTTTAATTAAAACTTAGCTCATAAAATAGAAGTTTGGCTCCCCCTCTGTGCACTCGAAATCCTTAGAGTTAGGTTCATGTGTGAACACTTTGTCCCAGATATCATCTCTTGTTTCTGTTAGCCAATCCACTAGATTTGACAACATGCATTTCTTGGGAAAATAAAAGAAAGTGCAATGATGATCTTGCAACAGCTTTGTTACTTCACAGCTGAGTAACCCCTGACTCTGCCTTTTGTGTGTTTCAGGGAAAGTATGAAGAGAGCTTAACTTGATCACATCTTGGCGGCAAGATTTTTATGTTTTTTAGGGCTAAGGTTTTCTTAGCAGGGCTGTAAGCTGTCACGGAGTAACTCTATTCCTATTATGCTGTCCTATGAAGCATGACATCACTTCTGAAGATGAAAAGCGTCCACTGGATTGCCGACACCTGACATGAATTTTGATGGACTTTCTAAACTTTCTAAAGCATGTTGTCATCTCTGGGGACAGACAACCATGCTCTGTGATTTACCAGAGGGTCAGTTGCTGCTTTAAAGAAAAAGGAGAATAATTTTCTGAGAGGAGAATGATAAAAAAAGTGTCGTCATTTACTTAGGGTTAGTGGATTCATATACTGCTTAGTAAAGTATCTCAAGAATAGAAGAAAAATTATCCAATGTACTCAGTACTATTATGAAACCAATTTCATCTGAAGAATAGATTACAACTACGGCCCAAGGTGAAGGAGGGAGGAGGGGTGAGGGGGATGGGGGGAGGTCAGATCAAGGAAGGGATCACACCTATGGTGCATAATGCAAGGGTACATGTTGGATCTATTAGTATAGAGTATAAATGTCTTAACACAATAATTAAGTAAAACGAGATGATGTATGTATTTAAGCAGTGTGATGTAAACACTCCTAATTCTATATGAAATCAGCACATTGTACCCCATAAATGCATTAATGTATATATGATCTATGTGTTCATGATTTAATACAAAAATAAAAAATAAAAAAAAATAAAATAAAATAAAAATTACCTAACCATGACATTAGACAAATCCTTTAGTACAGGACTAAAGATAAATTTTATCACCCCCTGATTTCCTTTAAAGTAAAAATTCACTTTTATGCAATAATTACATGAGTAAGCATAAATATTTGTACTGTGTCTTATGATTTAAAAGTTTACTTAACTCATGAGATTTTTTCTTTTACTTGCGAGTATTAAGTGTCTTGAAAATCACACAAGTGAGGAATCTGAAGCTTCTCAGTCAAACAGCTAAGAATGGTAAAGTTGGGGCATAACTTTCTAGGTAAGCAATAATAATTCACATCTTGGTTTTAAGTAATTACATGTCCATCTCTGTTGTATCTTAAAGAATACATAAATATCTTTAATGATTTGTTGTTACATTTTCTTTTGACATTTTAAAAGTTTCTTTTTCTTTTAAAGAATGTAGCTTTGCAATTAGAGTGTTTCAAGATGTGTGAACAGAAATGCAAGTTGAATTATAGAATACATATTTTAATCATGACACAAGATTATCATGAAAATTCCATTTCTGACATGTTAACATAATATAATATTAAGTTCTATGATTGTAAAATACCATGAAATTCCTGCTCCTGAAATACCTTACCCTGCTGTATATGTATAAAATCTTAAAATAAATTCCTTGATTTCAATACCTTTTTTATATCTTTTATAGGAATGTTGAAAGAGAGAAAATCGATGAACATGTAGGGGAGACCACTCATTTAAACAGTGCTGGTAAAAAAAAGTTTGTTTTTGGTTGTTTCTTTGCTCTGAGTGTCTCATATTTACCAGACACCGTGCTAGGTGTTGGGAATAAAATACATAGGAAAACAGAGAGACTGAACACTTGTTTGCAACTTAGTATAGAAGACAGATATTAAACAAATAATTATATAAATGAATGAGTTCAACATTCACAGATGCTGCAAAGTACATGCTGATATGAATGCTTATAAGGGGAAAATGTGATCTAACTTAGGTGTTAGTGAATAACTCCTAAGGAAGTGAATGAAAACTTGGCTGAGTTCTGACCAATCAGTAGCAACTTCATAGGAGACAGGACTTGGGGAAAAGTAAGAGAACTTTATACACCCACACAAAATCCAAAAAAAGTGTGGCATGTACATTTGCTCACCAACCTAAACTAAGAATAGAGAAGATGTATATAATATTTTTGAAAGCAAGCTGTCACACTTTATAATTATTTAAATATAATTTATTACCTCTTATGTATATCCCCTTTTACACAAGAATAATGAAGAGCATTCAGGTATTTATGCAAATTAAACGAAGTAAACGCATAACACAGCAAGGCAGGAAGCTGAACCCCAATAAAACTGACTTCTAAGGCCCAATTCTTTCCAATATTATACCCAGATGCCCATATGAAAAGGGAAAGCAGACAGAGAAAGAAGGAGGGAGAGGTAGGGAAAGGAAGAACAGAAAGAGGGAAAGAGGGAGTGGGGTGAGATCTTGGTGTGTGCCACACCTTTTGGGGGCAAGACACAATTGCAAGAGGGACTTTGCCTAAAATGCAATCAGTGCAACCTGGTTTCTTGTACCCTCAACGAATCCCCAACAATGAAAGAAAGCAAGAAAGCAAGCAAGAAAGCAAGCAAGAAAGCAAGAAAGAAAGAAAGAAAGAAAGAAAGAAAGAAAGAAAGAAAGAAAGAGGCAAATTGGTATTGTGATAGAATTGAGTCATTGCTTAGATAATGGGTGGGTATATGCAGTATGACTTTGGTAAGCAAAGCGCTAGTATTGCTGAACTGAGCCAAATTGGTGCTCAGAGTATGGTTCAGAAAAATACTGCCCCTGACTGTATTTATATTTTGATGTATTGCTTATGTGGATTTTTATGGCATTAATTTGGATTTTTAAAAAATAATGTTCATCTTAATTATGACGTTTTTGGTGCCACCTTAATTCCAAGGCCAAGGTAAAGGTCGATTTCATTTCTTCATTGTCCCAGACATGTAGGAGGGAAAAGAGGACAAGGATTTGAGGGTTTATGCTGAAAATAAAAGGATAAACCATGTAATGGAAGGAAAACAAGCACATACAAGAAATGACAAACAAGGAAAGACGGGTAGTGAATACTAGAGATCATGACACGACTTAAATATATTTTTGAAGTAGTGTAGTGAAAGGAGAATAGGCAGCTTCGGGGTTATTGACAAGAGTCTGGTTTCCTTAAAAATTAAGATTTCTGAAACAGTGAAATTATTGTTAATTACAAGGTAATGATTGGGAGAAAACACTACATGATACTTATTTAAAATTAAAAAATATTTCTTGTCTAAACATTGCTGAATTATACTTGAGGCTCACTAGCTATGCTGATAAGTTTTTTTAATGTCTACTTAAGCCAAACATGTTGATTTGTATGATATAAAAATTATTTGGGCCTTATTAAGTATTGTGTGATGTTGTATCATATTGTTTATCAAGTGCCTTAAATATTTTTTTACTGATTTTATGCCAAAACTCAATAAAGTATATGAAATAAGAGTCAGAAAACAGAGTAAAGTTCATAGCTAGTTTCAACAGGAGCTGATCTTCAAGTAATGAATTTCTTTTTTTTTTTTTTTTTTTTTTTTTTATTTATTTTTTTTTTTATTTTGTATAAGGGGCAGGGAAAGAAGGCGGGGGAAGAGGTGAGTGACCGGGTCGGGCCAGTGGCATGGTACCACATTGGCTGTATCTAGGTA
>CAUYPK010080379.1:0-26278 GCA_963574355.1 Loris lydekkerianus
AACAACTGAAAATATGATTTTAATCACAAGCCGGTCTTAAATTCTATGCTTTACATCCGCCGTTCACGCCCCCCCCCCCCCCAATGTTCATAAGAGAACCATAATTAAACTCAGGGTTAAGAGACACTCTAAAATTTTTGCATTATAACCAGCTACAACTAGATGAAGTTTTAGAGAAACCCAGAATGACTTTGAACTCTTACATTTACACCAATAAACCAGAAGAAATCAAATACCCCATGTCATATTCATTTCTGTATTTTCAAGAGACTGCACTGTAGGCTCAGCACCTGTAGCTCAAGTGGCTAAGGTGCTAGCCACATACACCAGAGCTGGCGGATTTGAATCCAGCCCAAGCCTGCCAAACAATGACAACTACAACCAAAAAATAGCCTCGTGTTGTGGCAGGTGCCTGTAGTCCCAGCTACTTGAGAGGCTGAGGCAAAAGAATTGCTTAAGCTCTGGAGTTGGAGGTTGCTGTGAGCTGTGATGCCACAGCACTCTACCCAGAGTGACATAGTGAGACTTTTTTTTTTTTTTTTGACAAAGACTGAACTGTAACTGAGGATTTTGGGCCATTCTTGCCTTGGCGAGTTGCCCCCAGGCTTCCATTCATAGCCTCCTGGTTGCCCAGAGAAGCCCTTTAGGGGAGTCATTTTGCCCTTTGTTTGGAGCCGACTTCTTGGCCTCTGTTAACGTATTCAGCTGTTTCTCAAATACAGTGAGCCAACTGAATTGAATTCTGCAATGAAAGGCAGTAAAAATGATCTTATGATACACCTACAACATCCGAAGCACACTTATAACATCTGAAAAATACCAGAAAGAGCCCGTAAAAACTTAACTAGTATATAAAGCAATCCTTTACCGATGTTCAAACCAAGCTTGTAAACTATAAGGAGAGAGAGAGATAGAGAAGCAACAGAAGGTCTGTAAGATAGGAAAAGTCTGGGCCCATGGAAGATATGAGAGGATAGTAAAAGATCTGGGAGAGCATGTTTTTCAGAAGGTCCTCAGTGCCTTGGGGTCAGAACCTTTGCTAGTTACCCCAGGACCTCTGGGAGCTACTTCTGTTTGCTCAGCTCTCAAGCCTTCTAACATTCTCTTCCACTCCTTTCTTTTGAGCCAAGGGGAATTAGAAAGTTTGTTCCCCAACAGCCTTTCGCCTATGATCTGGAGGTCAGCAGTCATACTATGCATATTTACCAGCTGATGGTTATCGAAATTATTAGTCTCCACTATTATAACTATAGAGAAAAGAAGGTTAGAGGTAAGTGATCCCATTGCTTACCATAGACCTTCAATCCCTATATGGGTCACCAAATATAATATGAGAATTTCACTCTTCAGTAGATCCTTAGTCTTGGGGATTCAAAGAATGAACCCACAGACCACACATCAGGTGCTTTAACTAAGAAGAAAGTGTTCCACCTCCACCCAGGTTAATGTAAAAGATGTAAATTCTCCATCATTTTTAGTAGCTGAATACTATTCCATGGCATATACATATACCGCAGGTTATTGATCCATTCCTGGGTTGGTGGGCATTTAGGCTGTTTCCACATTTTGGCAATTGTAAATTGAACTGTGATAAATAGTGCAGTGCAAATGTCCTTATGATAAAATTATTTTTTTTCTTCTGGGTAATGCCTATGAATGGGATTGCAGGATCAAATGGGATGTCTAATTTGAGTTGAGAATTCTCCATACTTCCTTCCAAAAAAGGCTGTATTAGTTTGCAGTCCCACAGCTGTATAAAAATGTTCCCTTCTCACCACATCCACACTAGCATCTGCAGCTTTGAGTCTTTGTGATGTGGGCCGTTCTCACTGGGGTTAGGTGATATCTCAGGTAATTTTGATCTGTATTTCTCTGATTAGGGATGATAAGCTTTTTTTCATGTTAGCCATTCATCTTTCTTCTTTAGAAAAGGTTCTATTCATGTCTCTTGCCCAGTGATATGAGATTGTTTTGGGTCTTTTTTTGTTGATTAATTTGAGTTCTTGATCCTATCAAGTTTTTCTCCAATTCATAATGTACAAATATCTTTTCCCATTCTGAAAGTTGTTGTGGTTGTTTCCTTAGTTGTACAGAAGCTATTCTATTTATTTACTTTTATTGTTGTAATTGCCATGAAAGTTGTCTTCGTGAAATCTTTCCCCAGACCAATATCTTCAAGTGTTTCCCCCACACTATTTTTGAAGATTTTTATTGTTTCATGCCTTAAATTTAAATCTTTTATCCATCTTGAGTCAATTTTTATAAGTTGTGAGAGGTGCAAGTTCAAGGTTCATTCTTTTACATGTGGTTATCCAGTTCTTCCAGCATCATTTATTGAATAGGGATTCTTTTCCCCAGTGTATGTTCTTGTTTGGTTTATCAAAAATCAGGTGTCTGGAAGATGTTAGTTTCATTTCATGGTTTTCTATTTGGTTCTAAATGTCATATGTCTGTATTTTTTCTGCCAATACCATGCTATTTTGATCACTATAGCCTTGTAGTATAACTGAAAGTCTGGTAGGGTGATACCCTGGCTTGTTTTTATTACTAAGAATTGCCTTGGCTATACGGGGTTTCTTCTGGTTCCATATTAAATGAAGAATTGTTTGTTCCAAATCTTGAAAATATGATGATGGTATTTTAATGGGGATTGCATTGAATTTATGTAGCTTTGGGTAGTATAGACATTTTCACAATATTGATTCTTCCCACCATGAGCATGGTTTGTTATTCCATTTGTTAATATCTTCTATTTCTTTTCTTAGGTTTTCATAATTTTCTTTGTAGAGGGCATTCACCTCTGTGATATGTATATTCATAGGTATTTCATTATTTTTGAAGCTACTCAGAAGGGAATTGTGTCCTTGATAAGTTTCTCTTGGCTGTTACTGGCATATACAAAGGCTATTGATTTGTGGGACATTGACTTTATATCCTAAGACATTACTGTATTTTTTTATCACTCCCAGCAGTCTTGGGGTTTGGGGTTCTCTAAGTCTAAGACTGTATTGTCAGCAAAGAAAGTTTCCCTTCCTCTGCCTCCATTTGGATGCCCTTTATTTCCTTCTCTTAACTGATTATATTGGCTAGAACTTCCAGCACTATGTTGAATAGTAGTAGAGATAGAGGAAAACCTTGTCTGGTTCCAGTTCTAAGTGGAAAAGCTTCCAGTTTGACTCCAGTGTAATATTAGCTGTGGGTTTGTCAGAGATGGCTTTGATCAGATTAAAAAATGTGCCACCTATGCCTGAATTCTTATGTGTTCTAATTAGAAAAGGATGCTGGATTTTATCCAATGCTTTTTCTGCATCTATTGAGAGGACCATATGGTCTTTACTTTTGCTTCTGTTGATATGGTGGTTTACATTTATGGATTTGCATATGTTAAACCAGCCTTGAATCCCTGCAATGAAATGTACCTGATCATGATGATTTTTTAAATGTGTAGCTGTAATCTATTGGCTAGAATTTTTGAGAATTTTTGCACCTGTATTCATTAGTGAAATTGGTCTGAAGTTCTCTTTTTTAGTTGGCCTTTACCTGGTTTTGGTATCAGTGTGATATTTGTGATATTTGTGATATTTGTGATAACATATTTGGGAAGGTTCCTTCCTTCTCAATTTTTTTGAATAATATATGCAGTACAGGTATAAGCTCTTCTTTGAAGGTTTGATAGAATTCTGATGTAAAGCCATCTGGACCAGGGCATTTTGTTATTAAGAGATTGTTTCTTTGATCTCAGTTCTTGAAATTGGTCTGTTCAAGAGAACTATTTCTTCTTGGATAAAAGTCTAGGGAGAGGGTGAGATTCCAGGTATTGATCCATTTCCTCCACACTGTTCAATTTCTAGGCATAGAGTTTATTGTAATACTCAGAGAAGATCTCTTCTATTTCTATAGCATCTGTTATTTCCCTTTTATGATTTCTAAATGAGTTTATTAGAGATTTTACTTTTCTGTTTCTAGTTAATCTGGCTAAAGGTTTATCTATTTACTTTCTCAAAAAACCCAACATTTTTTGTGATTTTATGAATGATTATTTTGTTTTCAATTTTATCAGTCTCTGATTGAATTTTTATTATTTCTTTTCTTCTGCTGGGTTTGGGATTAGATTTTCTTTTTCCAGTTCCATAAGCTGTTTTGTGAGTTTGTTGATGTGCTCTCTTTCTGTTTTTTGAATGAAGGCATTTAATGTAATACATTTCCTTCCTAAGACTGCTTTTTACTGTATACCACAGGCCTATTGCAGGAGCCAGAAGAAGTTTTGAGTTAAAGGGGAGAATGCCTTTTTTGTATTCTAGGGTAGGTTAAAAAAGCAGATTATGGGTGTGCATGGCAAGGAGCAGCCAATGCAGAGAAAAGGAAAATTAAAGATTTCTAAAGCTGTCTTGCCATATATCAGATTAATAAATACAAGCTCTGTTTATTAACTCGAAGGGCTGTTTATGTTACTGAAGAGCTTGTGATCTATATTTCCTGGAAACTAATTTTCAGACCTGCAGTTTTTAGTAGGTGTGCCTTGTTTTAGGCAGCAGATGTAGTTCTGGAGAATTGTGATTAATTCACATTTTTGTAAATAGACTAATTTTAAACACACTAGGGAATCTGCTTTTCAAGGAAACCTATGGTGCCTCCTTTTATAAAGTACAGCTTTTTTTTTTTTTTTTCCTCCTTGGAAAATGTTTTATAAATCCTTTAGGGGAGTGAGGGTACAACTATGCTGAGAAACATGTATATTTATACAAACAGTACTTAGAATTTGGTAATTAGTGAATAAGGTCCTTTGAAAATAAGAATAGTTTCTCTTCTCATTCTTTGGTCTGTAATATTTTAGTAGGAAAGCCCAATCTCTGCCTTGTATGTCTTATTTTTAGAAAGCTCTTTAAATATGAACAATATATAGTATTTTAATAACAACTTGAATTCTAAGGAGAGAGTTTGAGAAAGAATGGTGCACAGTCTATATTTCTAAAGTTAGGCACCCCTCTCTCCATGTTCTTTGAGTAGTTGTTCAGGAAAAGAATGTCTTTGTGGAAAGAGAAGACATCTATTTCCTCAATTCTGATTTCTTGTTCTCAGGGAGCTGATGTAATCATGCTTCTCCAATATGATTCTGATGTGGAATCATGGAATTTGCACACGTTACCTTGCGAATGACCGTGATTTTTTTTTTCTTTTGACATTGACTTCTATGTGTACTTTATAAAAACTTTATTTGGAGAAGAGGAACCTTTTCTAATTGCTCACCTTTTTCTGAGAATCAGACTTCCAAGAGTTCTTATGTCTAGAGTAGGGTTTGACGTGACAGATATTTATGTTGGAAACACAATAAAACAAAACACATGTAACCTTTATTCAGTCTGTATTATGAATGTATTCTACATGCTTTCAGCTACAGTGAATTACATTAATAACCTGTTATTGTAAAAATGTCAAGAGAATTTTCTGTCTCTTGGAATGATTATTTATCTGCTGAAAGTATAGGGTTTATGTTAACACTCTTGACAAAAAGAAGAAAATGCACCTTTTATTGAAATACTTTCTGAACACTTTTTTGAGATTAGCAAGAAAAAAGAGTAGGTTTTGAGACAACACAGGAAATGTCTAAATAGCCAGTAGGTATGAAATAGCCTTCTCTCCCCATTGAATCATTCAAAGGACATATGGGACTTTGTTATTTTTCACCACTGCATTATCATGTTGATTTTATGTTCTATATGTAGGTTTATCTTTTAAAAAGAACGAATGAAATGTTTCACACATGTATGGAAGAAGAAATATCCTTAAGTTTCTCTTTATTCATGTTCACCTGACAGTATATTCTTCTTGGGCACAACATGGTAAAACATTAGAGATACTTGGATATCTTAATTGATTCTTGACCTAGGCATACATGCTACAAGGAATTAATGTGAAAAGTTGCATTTATTTCTCAGTTTAGCCAAGACACTTATGAGCCCCTACTTGGTGATATTGATAGTTGGGCAAGATATGTAGTACTTGTTAGTCATCCAGTATCCTAGGCTTAACTCATAGGAACAATCTTTGATTCTTATAGATAATTGAACATTATTTATATTAAAGTTATTTATAATATTTTAAAAATCATGCCTGCCAACCAGGAGTCAGCATCTGGATTACTGCAACAACTGAGTCTTCTTTCTACACCAGGCCCTCCCCTTCCAAACCTTTCTTGTGTATTGGTGCCAGATTCCTGTTTTCTAAATAGCATTTTTGTTTTTAAGAGCCCACAGTTGCTTTTCATTATCTATGATGGTGTAGTATTACATATGTTTCAGTCTAGCTTTCAGAGCTTCCATTACCTCATTTTGCCTTAGTCATCTAACATGGTCCCTACATATTCAAAAATAAACCCTGTTGTCCAGTTGGGAGGTCTCACTAGCATATTGGTCTCCCTCTGCCCATGTACATATACCCTATACACATTCCTAAATTCTAATCTTTGCTCATTCTGTCCTGTGCTTTTCCCATAATACTGAGTGGCTTCTCTGTCCATCCAACCTCTTCACATCAGTGAAGACACATCTCTTACTGGGTGTTCATGAAGGACTTTCCCAGGGATGAAATCAAGGTGTTGGCTTTGTACCTATCTTATACTAAATAGCTGTTAGATGACACTGGAGCTACATTCATATTTAAAAACTAGAGCAGTTATCTTTAAATTCAAGCAGAAAAATTAACAAAAGGGAAACCAAGAATAGGAGTTTAAATCCTCCATTCCTCCAGCATCAGGAGACCAGTACTCTCTGTTGCAAGTAGAGAAAGCTGAGTGTATAGCTATATCTAGAGCTGCTGGACACATTTTAAATACTATAATAGCAGAAGTAGAGGGAAGTGGTACTGTGGTGGGTCATTACATCTAAGCTTTGATTGTAGTTTTGTTGATCCAGAAAATTTATCAAACAAGGAATAAAGTATCGAGCTGCTTGATACTAACGCACACTATCCAAACTCATAAGAGATAGATGCACAAGCCAGAATTCAGCTTAGTAATTCATAATTCATTTTACGATAAGGCCATTTGCACTTGAATGTTTATAACAGCTCAATCCACAATCGCAAGGATGTGGAAACTGAATAAATGGGATGTTTGTTTTTTTCATTATTGAGATACGTTACTTGGGAGAATGTTCAGGTAAATATAAAAGATGCAGTCTCCATCCAGGTAAATATAAAAGATGCAAAGTTTCTATATTTTTTTTAGTATGGAATATAATAGGATTCCATGGCATACATACACCACAGTTTATTGATTCATTCAAGGGTTGATGGGCATTTGAGTTGTTTTCACATCTTTGCAATTGTGAATAAAAATGCTATAAACATTCAAGTGCAAAATGTCCTTATGGTAAAATACATTTTTTTTCTTCTGTGTACATACCTCAAAATGGGATTGTGGGATCAAATGGGAGGCCTACTTTTAGATCTTGGAGGATTTGGCACACTTGTTTGCAAAAAGGGTGTATTAGTCTGTACTCCACCAGCAGTGTACTTTCCACACCCACACTGGCATCTGCGACTTTGAGACCTTCTGATGTAGGCTGTTCTCACTGGTGTTAGGTGACAGTCAGATTTGCATTTATCTGATTAGGCATGATGAGCATTGTTTCATGTGTTGCCATTCTTCTGTCTTCTTGGGAAAAGGTTCTGTTCATGTCGCTTGTCCATTGGTTAATGGGGATGTTTTATTTTGTTCATCTTTTCAAAAAACCAACTTGTTGATTCTTTGTATGTGTACATTTTTGTTTCCATTTAGTTCTCTGCTTATGCTAGCTTTGGATTAGGTTGTTCCTTTTTCTAGTTTGAGATGTGATATGAGATTGTTAACTTGTGATCTTTCTTCTTTTTGTCGTAAAAATTTAAGGACATGAATTTCCCCCTTAGCATTGCTTTTTTGTATCCCTATGGTTTTGAAAACTTGTGTCCTCTTTGTCTTTCAGTTCAAAACATCTTTTGATTTCCATCTTAATATTGTCAGTGACCTAAGGATAATTCAGCATCAAATTGTTTAATTTCTGACTTTGTGAAGATTTCAGTGTTCCGCCTGGAATTGATTTCTAGTTTTATTCCACCATGGTCTGAGAAGATACAGGGCATTATTTTATTTTTACCTGAATTTTCTGGGACATTCAGGAATTGTTTTGTGGCCTAACATATGCTCTTAGTTCCATTTACTGCAGAGTCTCAATTCAGTCTAGTGTCTGTCAATTTTCTGCCTCAATATGTTCCATTCTTTCAGTGGAGGGTTGAAGTTTCTAACTAGTATGATGCTTCTGTTTATTTCCCTAGATCTAGTAGAACTTGTTTTTATAAATCTGGGAGCTCCTATGTTATGTACTTACATTTACATATTTCACTTTGTCATATCTTTTTTGCTGAGTTGTCCCCTTTATTATTATATGACTGTCTTTGTCTTTTTTAACCATTGCTGATTTAAAATCTATTTAATCTGTTGTGATAATAGCTATTCCTGCTTGCTTTTTGCCCTCATTCATGTGGAATATATATATCTATTTCATTCCTTCACTTTGAGTGTGTGACTACTTGGGAGTTAGATGGGTTTCTTGGAGACAGTATATATTTGGGTTTTTAATATACATGTGTGTATATATGTATATGTACTATTTAATCATTTCAGCCAGTCTATATCTTTTAAGTGGAGAGGCTGTGAGTCACTTTCCATGGAGGCTGGTGGCAGGTGGCCTGGGAGTTTTCTCTGCCTGAGTCTCTCCATAGTAATTCCTAGCCTCCTCTTTTGGCTCTTTGTGTTGCCAGAACAAGTGGCCTGCCGTAGGTCTGGGCTTATATTAACCCCATTTCAAGTCCAGTGGAAAAAGTTTACCACTTATGATAGCTGCACTGTAGGTTCTGTATTTCTGTCTGTGTGGCCATGCCTGATCATGTTTAGCCCTAAACACAGGAGAAAGGGAGATTTGACTCTAGGACAAAACTTGCTTAATTGTTATCAAATGGGTTAAGTATGGAGGGAGAGTGGTTTCCCAAGGGAAAGTCATTCCTTGAAGAAGGAGAAGTGGTTACAGAGTGGGAGCAAACAGTGACCATTGTATTCCTTTCTAAAGACATAGGTAGTAACAGCCTCACTCTCATTGTGGATTATGGGGTGGAAGACTCATCTAGGGGTAGAATGGACAGTAGGCTAGACAGTAAATTATAGCTCCCCAACTTTCCTTTCCTCTTAGGATTTCTGGGAACATACACTGTGGGGCAGGAAAAAACCCAACAGCAAAATGAACGGTAATAATACATGTTTCAGTTGAGAAATTACTTTGTACCAGCTAGAATACTAACGTTTTATGTTTTCTAACTCTTCAAATAGCATTATGATTTGAGGACTGTTGAAATACTTATTTTAGAATTTGGAAAGCTGAAGATAAAATAACAGTAAAGATCTAATACAATACATCTGGAAAAAACTATTTTCCTACAGAGCCTTATCAATACTTCTAATATATATTTGCTGGGTGCTGTCTGCATCTTTCATTAAAGTATCAGCTCTGTAAGGGCAAGGACCTTGTCTGTCTTCTGCACTGAGTTTTCAGTGCCCAAAACAGTGCATGAGAAAATAGTAGGGAATTAATAAACACTCCTTAAATTCTTGACACACACAAAAAGAACTTTCATGGTATCCACATAACTTTTTCGAAAATAATTGAAAATTAAATACATTAGATGTTCTTAACTTTTCTTGCTCATTTCATGAGATTAAAATGATTCTTGAGTTTTATATTTTCTTGTTATCTACCCCAGTTCTACCCATCATTCAGCATTTTATTACTTAACTAGGTAGGTCAAGCCAAGCAAATCGGCTAGCCTGGCATCTGAGATGCTGTCCTGTGTCTCTGCCTGTCCACTGTCATGACTCACCTGGAAACTTCTGCCCACTTCTCTGATTCAAATGTGCCCCAATAAAGAATACCACATTGATGAGTATCTTAATACTGAAATAAGATACTAATTCCTCTAAAAAACATCTCTGGGACTGTAAAAGATGGGCCATGCTCTGAAAAGCCAACATAAACTTTGTGCTATTAACAAAAATTTGAAGAGCTCAGTCTTTGTGGAATTTTGGAGTAGATAATTGTTATCAGATATCAAAGGAGCTGAAATGAAGGCAAAGCAATAGATATTTATGTGCCGGCAAAGTGCAGAAATAACGTAAGGGATAAAAACTATTGGGAGGGAGCTTTAGTTCAATATATAGATGAACTTTCAAAGAATGAAAACTTTGCAAATGGAACAGGCTAATAAGAGGATGTGTATCTTATCATTGGAGGCAACTGAGCCTTTTACAGAGGTTATTCAAACATCCCATGATGGATTGCACTAAGTGATCACTTACTCATAATCCTTAGGTTTACAGCTCTTCACTGTATCAGGACACTGCTAGGCTGTAGGGACCTTGGAAAGGCCTGAAATGTGTTATATGATGCATAAATGTGACCTTAACTCTAATATTAGATCTGAGAAACTAGGATTAAGAATTAAGTTTGCTCATGAGACAGTGGAGCAAAACAAGAATAAGATAGGAAGAAAGGGAAGGGGAGTGGAATTGGTAAGAGAGGCAAGTAATCTGTACATAAAAGAATAATCTCGTCAATCAAATTTTATTCTTTATTTCTAAAAGAGGTATATACCTTTTGTATCCATTTTGACATCGTTTTTATGGCCATTGCAGGAAAATAGATTCCTCTGATCTGGGAAGAGAAACCTGATTTTTAGGCTTTCTCATTCCGTGAGTAATACCTGGAGAGTGACGTGCTTTTTTGGCATGAACAGTGTGGCCAGATTGTAGCATGTGTGTATCTCGTCCTATTGAATACTTAGCTCTAAAGCATTTTGTAATTATTATCTGACCTTCACACCATTCTTGGCAAGTAAGCTGTGCCATCCACTGTTTCATCTTGAAATTGGGAAAGTGGTTAAAGACTGAGAAAGGTAGGGTTACCACAAGTGCTTAAATATCCTGTTTTATGCTTAATTTTCTTAAACCCTTTTTAACCAAAGATTCTGGAACTGCCATTAGTCTACAAATGTGCTTTCTGCCCGTCTATGGTGCCTGGCATTGTTTTTGGAATTGCCAATGCTGTCCTGGCAGGTAGAGTTTTCCAAAAGATCTTTAAAGGTCTGAAGCTATCTCTGTCTTCTTCCAAATATTGATTATTAATTCAGAGTTTTAATCCTATGGCCCCTGATTCATAATTACTTTTCTTCAAATTCTAGTCTCTAAGTCTGTGTGTGTGAGTGTGTGTATGTACTTTCACACTTTCTTTGCTTGCTACTTTTAAAGAAAGACTTTTTCATTGTATCATTCTGCTAGCAACCTTCTGAATATGAATGAGAGAAAATTATTTTTCCTGGGAAAAATATTGCTGTGCATCCTGACATTTTTGGCAAGTCATTTTCTACTCATAATAGGAAGTTTTGATAAAGTGAATTATCTTTTGTGCAGAGTTTCTTTCCTTTGTATTTCTCTGTGCCTACCATTTTCTCAGTTTTCTATTAAATTATTATTTTCTCCATATTATTTTACAAGTTGTAATTGCATTGTTAGTAGAAAGAGAAAGGTAGGTTCATCTTATCCTTCTGTCTCAGAGTGTTGGTGAATGAATTGTACTCATCATTACCATAGCTTTGTTCTTCTTTTTTAATGATAATTGCCCTTGTCATTCCTTGTAGTATAAGTTATTGAAATCTTTTGTTACGGAATAGCAAGATTAGCAAGTCAGAATATATTTTCAAAATGAATTGATAAGGAACTTGATGTTATATTTCAAAGCATTAAATGATGTGCTCATGAAGTGAAATAAACAAAGGATGGACAAATGACATTGACCTAAGAAGCCCAGGACAAGACAGAACACTGGTGGGGTCTGGTCACTTTCTCCCAAAAAATCTCCCAAAGATTTTTTCAAATCTTTTAATTCTTTTTCTCCATCTTTCTCTTCTTTAAATGCTAGCCTGCTGCTTTTGTACTTTCTGATGACAGGACACACATTTGTATATTTATATTCAGAATAGTTACACTGAACTTGAGGGGGTTGAAAACATTGCAAGCCAAAAGCTCCACCCTTCCCTCTTCTGTCAAGCAGCAGTATTGCTGCTCAAACCAAGCACACCAAATAAAGTGAAACCTATGAGTACTTACCCGGTGACGCAGCTTTGCTCTGTGGAATGGATCAGGAGTTTGAGGAGCAGAAAGAACAAATTTCTCCTCCAAGATAATCATAGGGTGAGTTTCTGAGAAGACAAAATTCTTTGGAAGCAAAGTCCTAGTTCATCCATTTTTGGTTTCCATTTTCTGTCTGCCTAACTAAGGTCTGCCACTCTTGCAGTTCTGAGCTAGTCCAGTTCCAGGGCTTTACGGTGGAGAAGATAAAAGTTCTCTCACCATTTATTGCTTTTCCTATGTCGACCAAGTTTGTTAGGTCTGGTGGAGTGTAAATAAGTGACAAGGAAGTAGCAAGTGGAAAACTGGTTGTAGCTGGTAACTGTTCCCTGGTGGAAACATACACAGTGAGGGGTTGCTAGTGACATTTACCTGACCTAGGTCTTATTACCATCTAATTAGCATAACATGGGTGGACCTTTCCTGAAGGATTCTGGGGAAGATGCATGTAGAGAAAGGAAAACTGTTATGTAACCAACATTTTATGTACCTCGTTATGTAATCTCAACCTGTCATCACACCAAAGGTGGGAAATGTCAACTAGTCTGGCAGGAGAAAGGTGGAAACAGCACGTGAGTATATGAATGGCAGTCATATGCTCAGCTGTCTGGGTCTTTCTCCACTTGTGGAGATTGACCCCATTTCCTTTCCTTCTGGAATGGATTTATACATTCTCTTTGGCTAGTTTCTTCACTTTCACCTCCTGCAGCTTCTTTCTTTTTCCTTTAATAAACATATTTCTGTGGGATTGCTCTTTATATGTGATTACTCCATCATTGGCTGAACTTAGCACCAGTGCTCATTTGGACACTGGGAACTGGGAGACCAGGGAACATCTAGACCAGTGGTTCTCAACCTGTGGTCATGACCCATAGGAACTATATTAAAGGGCTGCACATTAGGAAGGTTGAGAACCACTCATTTAGACAAACCGAACATCAAGACAATTTATTCTCCCAGTTTAACCAAAATAGTTGTCAAAAACCATATTTCCCTAAAAAAGCTAAAGAAATAGCCTAAAATTTTCAAGAGTGGAGAATGAAGTACATTTGTATTCTTCTAATCCATGCTTCACTCTGTCTAGTAGCAGATGAGATTTGGCAATTTTTCTGGCTTGAAGTAGATTTGTTTTAGGTGTCTATAATCTGTGTCCTACCCAGGATGTCTTGCCAGGACCAGTGGAAATTATTTTCTACCCATAATCAGAAGTTTTGATAAAGTGAATAATCTTTTTGTGCAGAGCAGTTTTCCTTCATGTTTCTATGCTCATCATTCTCTCTTTTCTTTTCTTCTTCTTCTTTTTTTTCCCATATAAAAAGAAGTTTATTTAGATTTAGAATCATCTAGTGACTGGACAAACATTAACCAACTGGGGCTCCAGAGCCACAGCAGGGCTCTCCTGGCCCCAACCCTCAGTGGCCTGGCTAGTTGACCCTTCGGTGCTGGTTGGTCTTTGTGTTTCAAAACATTTTCCAGCTGAAGGCTGTGACTGCTGTTTTCAGAAGATGTGCTCTGGCCTCAAGGGACCGGGGTGGGAGATTCTTTGTACAAAAAGTGTTGTCCTGGGAGCTTCCCTAAAGACACCTTTGGGCATTTCAGTGATTCTTGGCGAGAGCGACTGCTGTCTCTCTGGCTTGAGTGGTGGTACCACTGGACACTGTCACCAGAAGTCTACTGGACAGCAGCGGCCTCAGTGTCTATGAACCTGGCTGTGATGGTAAGAAACAAATGTTTGCTAATCTAAGACTTGCGAGCAGACCACAGAAAACTGCAGTTAGGGATGCCCTACAAAAGTGAATGACAATGTTTTTCAAAAATACTTTTTACAGCACTTTAAATAATTTACAAAAAGCTACAAAAATCAAATTTACTGGGACACATCTGTTAAATAAAACCATGGTTTCATGTCAGTGTACATATGTACAGGGACACGTGTAATGGACAGCATCGCGCTCTGTACTCACGAACACCACCTACACACCTGCTCAGGTACACGCATAGACCGCTTTCCACAAATGCTACGAACACCAGGTTGCACACTCACAACTTGAGAGCTTTGCTCTTCACTACTGAGCGGCCAGCGGCCACCACCATCCTCCATGGAGGTGTCGCTGAAGTCACTGGCGTCACTGCCCAGGGCCTCCAGGTCCTGGTCGTCCTTGTCCATGACCCTTTGTTGATACCGCAGGTCTAGAATGTTTTCCTCTGGGCCTGAGTTTATCCTGTCATGCAAACCGAGCCCTGCCTGGACCCACCATCCTTCTTCCCGAGCAGGTGTGGGCTTCCAAACACAGGGCTGGGCCCATTGTTTGGGCCTCCCTGAAGGCTGAGAAGGACAGGCCCTGCAAAGGCAGCCCCCGGTGGGGGCTGAAGAAAGCGGCCTGCTTGTCCCTCCAGGACACACTCTTTCCTCCGAAGTGTAAGAGCTTAGTGGACAGCAGGGGGGAGAAGCCTGTGAAAGGCAGGCTGGGCGGGCCCCTGGCCAGGCCCTCGGGCCGCTTCTCTCTCTGGTTAACCCAGGCCCCCTTTCCACGCTGAGTCTCTGCCTTCCGACTTCAGCGCCCATGGGCTGGGCAGCCAACTCTGGTGGGCAAAGTCGCTCCAAGGGAGGGTGAGGTCGGCCTGGGGTCGAGTGTCCCTCTCAGCTCCTGAGCTGGGAGTTGGGAAGCTCCGACTCCCATAACTCACATGGAAGGTCCCCCCGGCACCTCCTACCTTGGTGCCTGCTTTGGCACAACTGGGCAGCTGACCAAAACCACTGTTGGAGACAGCGGGCTCTTCCCCTCGTGGGCCCTGGTCTTTGTGGACATAAACGTTCCTCCTACTTGGAGACCCCTTGGTAGAGATAGTCCCACCGGTGCCTGGAGCAGCCATGCTCTTCCCGCCCTGGCTGAAGAAGCCGGTCCCCCTCTGCGTTCCAGCTCTCTCGGCTCCTCGTAGTCCCTGGGTCAGCTGAGGGGCCCCCCTTAACCCTCTGGCTCCAAGTGTACACCCCGGGCTGTAGGGCTGGCACTTTCCTGCACGACTCCTCTGGCCTGGCGGGGGGCCCCCCATGCCAAGAGTGGGGGCACCCTCTGCTTGAACTTCTGAGCTGCTCACGGATTCCTTAGCCTTTTTTGCCAAAAACTTCCTACTCTCTAGTTTGAAGCTATCGTTGCTGTCCACAGAACTGCTGTCATCAGACAGGAAGCTGGGGCTTGGAGCTGGACTCTGATGCTCACCAGGGAACAGATTCCCTTCAGAGGTGTTTCTCCTTAATCAGAAGGTTGGGGCCACATCCTGATCCCCAGTACCCTCAAGCTTGGTTCACTCTGTCACACTGCCAAAGATGCTCGGAGGTCTTTTCACGGGGCCTTTTCACGGGGCTCTCTCCACCGTCTCTCTTGGACTTGGAGAGGCTGCTTTTCAGCACCTGTGGGGTCCTGTCTTTCCAGTCTCTCTGGAACCCACCTAGCTTAACCAAGAACTGCGTCTCAGTAGTGCTGAACCTGACCTCCTTCTTACATGCAGCCTTGGGGTCCTTGCACCTCTTCTTAAGCTTTCGTTTGGATCTTAACAAGTCCTTAATGGCTGTGTCAAGGTCCTCGTCACTGTCCAGTGAGCTGCTCTTGTCCTCAGAGCTCTCTTTCTCATCTACACACCTCGCCTCAACCACCTTACAGTGGCTCTGAGGCACATGGGCACCACTGGGCCTCCTGGCCTCACCCTCCCTCCCAGGGGCCTGGCAAATATCTGGCCTGAATTTTTGTATCCAGTCAGCCAACCCATGCCTCTTTAGAGGACAGTTTAAGCTGTTCACATTAATGGAGAATATATATAGATAAGTCTGGTAAAATTTTGGGTATTGAGTTTTTTGAACGTCCAGTAGACATTTTTAATTTTTTCACCACCGTGGAAGTTGGAGTTTGATCAAAAGTTCTGAGTGAGTTTACTTTTGTGGTAGAGGATTGGGCTGGTCATTATGGAAGATAGGTCTGAGAATATCCTGAAAAGCTGGCTTGGTTATGGCAAATTTCTTCAACATGTGAATGTCAGTAAAGTATTTAATTTCTCCATCATAAATGAAACTCAGTTTAGCTGGATACAGGATCTAGGGTTGAAAGTTATTTTGTTTTAGGAGATTAAAAGTCGATAACCATCCTCTTCTGGCTTGAAAAGTTTCAGCAGAGAGATCTGCAGTCATTCTAACATTCTTCCCTTCGTAGGTAATGGTTTTCTTATGTCTGGCTGTTTTCAGAATCTTCTCTTTCATATTAACTTTAGTGAAATTAATTATGATGTGTTTTGGGGATATCTTATTCGGGTTGAGTCATGCTGGGGTTTTGAAACTGTCTGCTATCTGAATTTCAGAATCTCCTGGCAAATTCTCATTCATAATTTCATGGAGAAGAACCTCTGTGTCTTGTGAAGCCACTTTATCACTTTCAGGGATTCCAATGAGGCAGATGTTAGCCTTCTTTGAATAATCCCAGAGCTCTCTGAGAGAATGTTCTGTTTTTGCTCTCCATTTCTCTTCCTCTTTGAGAGTTTAGGAGTATTCTAGAGCTTTGTCTTCAACGTCAGAAATTCTTTCTTCTGCTTGCTCCACTCTGTTACTGAGGGATTCTACTGTATTTTTTAGATCTTTGAGCTCTTCAAATTCTTGCTTCAGTGCATCAACATCTTTGGTAGTTTTGTCTTTAAATTCGTTGAATTCTTGAGACAACTTTTGAATTTCTCTTCGAATTTTGCTAATTCCAACTTTTGAATTGCTACTCGAATTTCTAATTTCAAAATTTTCTCCATTCTTTTAGTCTTGTTTGCAATCCACATTCTGAATACGATTTCTGACATCTTGGCCATCTGTGTATAAAGGGGATCTTCAGTTACATCTGCCATATCTTTCCTTGGGGGGGGGTTTGATTTACTCTGGCTATTTACCAGAATTTTTTTGCCAATTCTGCCCCATGATTATTTTACACCATTTGACTTTTCCCCTGGAGCTTTGCTGAGGACCTGTACAGTGCTATGGTCTGAGAAACTGGGGACCTGTTTGGTGTGGTGGTGCTCGGTGGCTCTGTCTTGTTTTCAGCTGGTTTCTGTCTGAACCTAGCTAAACAGTTACTCTGGGTTGAAGTCTCAGCTGTGGAGAAATATCATCAATTAAGTCACCCCATCCCCCACGGGTAATAGTTGGAAAAGGAAAATCAAACCTTCCTACAACCACACACCCACGGCACCACTTGGATAGTCCTCTTATGATTGGCTCAGTTCAAAAGGTCCTAATCAATTTTCTCAGTCAGCACCTGTTTCAGGTGGAAGAGTTTAAAAGGTCTCTGGCAACTAGATCGCAGGTGTTTGCTGACAACTCAAATATGACTTGCTCTGGTGCTCCGGGAGGTCAGGAGGACCCACCCAGCAAATAGATTAGTCTGGGAAGGCTGATGCCTCCTTCCCCACCTTGTACCTCTGTCACACCCATTCACTGATAACCCTGCAGGGCTGTGACCCAGTTGCTCCCAATGAGCAGATACTCCAGGGGTTTGCACCTGCCTGAATCACAAGGCAATATATCTTCAGCCAGGCTGCTGATTTTTGCCTCTATCTGGCAGGGGGAGGTGAAGCCTGACAATCTTGATGGAGGCTGGGGGTGTTCACTCAGTTCAAGCCCCGCCCATGATTGATGTTACTGACAGAACAGGACAACTTTGCAGAATTTGTTTCTGTGCCAGCTAAACTTCCTTGCAGAAGAGAAGCTGTTTTGAGTTCACATAACCTGTGCTTCAGGCCCTGTCTTTGCTGCTGCAGGTTTGTATTCGTGGCACAGTTAGCTATCAGTTCTAGTCTCCTGCCCTCCTTTGTCTAGGGTGATGATCCCCTGAGGACCGGGCATGTCTTAGGCTCAGTAAAGTGGTCCTCTGGGTCAGCCCTGCCCTGGGAGTCTGCTGGCATTGCGCGTGTGTTTTCTAGTCCCCTGGGTGGACCCAGGCCGGTACCGCTTCAGGCAGAGCCTTTACTCACGGGGCCTGCATTTCCATCCCAGATCTGTTCCGCTGGTGGTTGCCACCTGAGAAGATGCCCAGCCTCTTCTGGTTGTCCAGAGAGACAGAGGGTGTGACTCCAGAATGTCCAGTGGTGAGCCCTATTGTTGCTAAAAATGGCTGGTGCTCTGCGCTTCGGGGCATCGCGTGGTTCCGTCTCAGCAGACCGTCCTCTTTTCACTCCTGTGCCACAGAATCAGCATGGACCAGCAGCTGTCCAGGCCCTGTCCACACCCTCAAGAAATTACCCAAGAATCTGGACTCCTGGTGGACAGGCCTCCAGACCTCAGAGTGAGGGTGGAGGAGAGTACTGGGAGCTCAGAATCGCAGGTAGAGAATGTATACAGTTTTACACAGTTTTATGCCTGGCAGGAGAGTGCCATGGCACCTAGTAGGGGAAGTAGGTCCAGTTTTTAGAGGGTCTTTCCTGTGGAGTATAATGGGAGGACTTTTGAACTCTGCTTGTTCATTTATGGGGTACACTGAGCCATTCTCATGGGGCAGGGGACTCCCATCTGTTTGGTGATGGGTTTTGTACATTTTGTTTGTATCCTTGGGGTTGTAGCTTGCCTCAGCAGGGTTGATGTACATTCTTCAACCTTCTCTCTTGGTGCGGCTCTAATTCACCAGGTTACTTGCTAAATTTCTGTCCTTTAACTCTCCTTTTGGACAGGAGCCTCTGCGGAAAGCTGGCTTCAGTCAGCCATCTTGTGTCCACCTCCTTCTTTCAGTTTTCTTTTAAATTTTTATTTTCTCCATTATTTACAAGTTGTAATTGTGTTGTGTGTAAATGCTTTCTACTAGAAACTGCTTCCTGTTTTTCCACCAAAGTGTAAGTAGATTATTTGCTTTCTAGGCAGTTATGTTTCATGCTGATTAATATTCTTTTCCTGAACTTCAGGTGGGTCCTCCTCACCTGAAAGTAAAGCCCTCTTCCATTCAGAACTGCTTTTAATCTATACTCTCCAAACGTTAGTGCTGTTATAGTCAGTGAAATTTACTCTTTAATTTCTCCTATCCAGCATGGAGTCTAACATGTACTATGGTCTCAAAAAATATTTGTTGAATAAATGAGCTGAAGACATATTTCTTATTCTCAAGGTATTTGGAGTCAGGTGGAAGAGCTTACAGTTTAGACTTGTGGACCCAGTAATCTTTGTCCTTACCTTGACCTTTTCTCTAAGACTTGCCTCGAGCTTACTCATTGAACATTTCAGACTTGTTTAACTTTTTGCTGATTCTCAGTAGTTCTAGCCAACATCTGGAGATAGTTCACATTAGGAGACATGTGGATAAAGTTAGTGCCAACTTTTCTTGAAACTCTACTGTAATAAATTACTTCCTTGTGGTAACCAGAGGAAGACTCACACTCTAGCCTATGCCTGGTTACATATTTCTGTTGCTGAGGGATCCCTTTAACCCTTTGCTCATTAACAACACAGAAATAGTTACTACATCCAGAGCCTAGTGGTTGAACGAGGTGTTACATTGCACTGTCCCCTTCTTTTCTCATGCAGATCTCTCCACTTTTAGGTACCTTGGGGGAAGACTGATGGAAAGTCATATTCCTATAGATTTATATCTCCAAAATCACTTTCCTTACTAAAGGAAGAAAACAGATTTTAAACTGAGGTAAAGTTTGAAGTTAGTTATTTATGTGCTCTGATTCCTAAGCTAGTGCCATTTCCATGTTATAATACTTTTGAAGATTTAGATTTTTAGATTTTTAGAATATTTGATTGACTTAGTGATGGTTACTATGGTAGTAAATTAGTAACCATTATGACACTTGTATCCTAAAATCAATTTCTCTTCATGGCCAAAAGCCTTGTAAGAATCTCTCATTTATTCTCTACCTTTCCATTTCATCCTTGATTACTTCCTCCAGACTTTTCTTGTCTGGCTTTTATACCCATTGCTTTTACTTAAACTGTAAATTACCTAGTAATTATCTTTAAAACTGATGAACTGGGCAGCGCCTGTGGCTCAAAGGAGTAGGGTGCCAGCCCCATATGCTGGAGATGGTGGGTTCAAACCCAGCCCTGGCCAAAAAAATAAAAAAATAAAAAAAATTAAAATTGAACCCAGTGGTTTTGGGGAGTGATTTCTTCTTGGATTTTTCTGTGTCATGGTTCTTTTTTATAGATCTTTCTGTAGTCCTGCTGGATGATGATCAATCCCCACTCCCACTTTTTTTTTGAAG
Source organism: Loris lydekkerianus (assembly GCA_963574355.1). Classification (NCBI taxonomy): domain Eukaryota; kingdom Metazoa; phylum Chordata; class Mammalia; order Primates; family Lorisidae; genus Loris; species Loris lydekkerianus. The sequence continues at coordinate 20,432 of CAUYPK010080379.1, forward strand.
TTTTTTTGGGGGGCTGGATTTGAACCCACCACCTTCAGCATATGGGGCCAGTGCCCTACTCCTTTGAGCCACAGGTGCTGCCCCCCACTCCTACTTTTTCATTACCATTGGAGACATGGCATGCTCTGGATAATACTTTAATATCTGAAATAATTTTAATTATGAAAAAGTCTAAAGCATATATAGCAATAGAAAAAATAGTATAATGAATCCCTATTTATCAATTGCCCAGTTTCAATAATGGTCAATACTTTGCTGTTCTGATATTATCTAGCTCCTCATACTTTATTTTAAGGGGATTAAAGCAGAACTCAGACTGCATATTGTTTGAACTACAAATAATTTGGTATGTATTTCTAACACATAGAGATTTAATTAAAAACCCAGATGGCATTAGCACACCTAAGAGATAATTCCCTTGAATCATCAAGTAATTTGTCTGTGTTCAATTTCCCTGTTCATGCCACCAATTTTGGAATGTGAATTGTGGCTGATTAAATCCTTGGGTATATTCTACATGCTCTGTTCTGCTTTTTGTAAACTGGTGATTAGATCTAGAACAGTCCAATGCAAATATAATGCAAGGCACATATGTAATTGAAGTATTATAGATGTTGCCAAATTCCCAACCATGGGGGTTGTACTTCTGTGGATTTTCTCCAGCAATGAATGAGATGAGAGTGGTTTTTCCTCATACTGCTGAGCTGTTCAGTAGGCTGAGCTGTCAAGTGTAGGATTTTTGTCAATCTGATTTATGAGAAACAGTGTCTCAGGGTAGTTTTAAATTTCTCTTATCAAGAGCCAGGATAAGCACCTTATTGTTTAAGAACTGTTTCCATTTCTTCTATAAAAAGTTAATATCTTTTCTTCATTTTCTTTTGAAACCTTACCTGCCTCCCTGCCTCCCTGTCACCCTGTCAGCACTTGCTTGAATGTGTCTGATATATCTTCAGATATGCATGTGTTCTTCAGAAATATATGAAGAAATATATGAAGAATATATGTGAATTTGGGTCTGGAGGTATGACTGTTTTGACCAGTAGAGTAAGGGAGAAGTAACAGTGTATAAGATTTGAGTGTAGTTGATTTTTTTATTCTTAATTTGTACAAGTTCCTTATATGTAAGGAGTATTAGTTATTTGATTTTGATATAAATACAAATTGCAAGTATTTTTTCATAGGCTCATTCCTCCATGAAAGCTTCCTTGCCTTACCTAACAGGATGTTATCCTTTTTTCCTTTGAAATTGATATTTCATATCTCACTTTTGATGCCTACCATGTGACCCCCCTTATGTACATCTTCTGCAGAGCTTAGCACAGTCTGAAATTAATATTTTTTGAATTAAAACTAAGTCTGAACAATGTTCTCTACTCATTTTTATGTATTTAAGAGGAACCTTCCCCTCTAAGTTCTCATTGCAAGTTTTTTGAAGATACATTAAATTAGACTTAAAGGGTGGAAATATTTCAAACATTCAATTAACGGCCTATTAAATCAAAATTAACTTGGTTTAAAAATAGACTAATAATTTTAGTGTTAGTGGCAGGACCGATAGATATATTTTAGAGATGAGAATCTCTGCATTATAGCTGGAAGAGGAATGCTTTCTAGCCCATGCTCAGCTATAACTAGCAGACAAGTAACTTAGAGAAGCTTGTCACCAAGGTAAGTTACTTCATCAGTCTGAAGATGTTTCTTTTCTTTTTTACTTTTAAAGGAGTGGGTGTAGAATTCTTTTAAAAATATGGGTTACTCATACACTTAGTTGATAGACCATTATTTTCATTAGGCTATGTGAGCCTCCTTTCTTATTTTATTTTTATTTTTTTTTAGAGACAGCGTCTCACTTTATCACCCTTGGTAGAGTGCCATGGTGTCATAGCTCACAGCAAACTCCAACTCCTGGGTTTAGGTGACTCTCTTGCCTCAGCCTCCCAAGTAGCTGGTACTGCAGGCGCCTGCCACAATGCCTGGCTATTTTTTTGTTGGAGTTTGGCAGGGGCTGGGTTTGAACCCACCACCCTCGGTATATGGGGCCGGTGCCCTACCCACTGAGACACAGGCACCACCCCCTCCTTTCTTATTTTCATTACTCATTTATTATGGTGTATATCAGAGCCCTACCTCTGTTCCTGCCCACCTTGTCAGTACTTACTTGAATGTGTCTGATATGCCTTCAGATGTGCCTGTGTTCTGATGAAATATATATGATACTGTGTGACTTTGGGTCTGGAGGTATGACTGCTTTGACCAATACAGGATGGGAGAAGTAACAGTATACAAGATATGAGTCTAGTTCTTAGGCACCTTGCACATTTTCCTTTGCTTTCTGTGATGTTGCTATCAATACGAGAAGTCCATGATAGTGCTGTCCTGCTGGTCCCAGGAGGAGGATGACCACTCTTTTCAGACTGTTGATTAAAAACTCTTATTTCTGAAGATATTTTACTTGGTGTCATGATCTTGGGCATCAATTAATATGTCCTGTGAGCAATATAAGATTCTGTGGAAATATTATCATTAAAATTGATTAGGAGGTCTATTAAAAATGCACACCTTTTGTCCCACTCAGAGATTCCAAATCTGCAATTCTGCAGTGGGGACCAGGAACGTGCATTTTAAAAGGTGATTCAGATAAAGATGGTTCTTGGATCACCCTGAGAAATACTGATTTTGTTCCATTCTTCTTATAAATTTCTTATACTCCACCTATAGTGATACATATTATAAGAAATTTATCTTTCATACATTACAAATCAATTTTTCTGATATTGCAAACATATTAACTTTTAAATATTTAGTTGATATGTTTTAGGAACAAATAGCCTTGTGGAGCTTTATAAATTCACTTTAAACTGACACAGTATAAGGGAGGGTTTGCCTGAAGATCCCTACAGATTGAGTTTATTGTCTTCAAATACTGTCAAGGAGAAATCTCTTCTTCTGGACTCATAAATATCAACTTTTTAGTCTCTAAACAAAATCTGCGTTTTTTGATGAGGCCATCCAAATGAACTTTGCTGGTTAATGTGTAGATAAAGCAGAAGGCTAACTAGAGAAAGTGATGCCACAGATGCTCAAATCCTTTTTGCTCTACACGAGGTGCTTGTCTCATGCACTTGGTCAAATGACCGTGAGCATCCCAGCATCAATGGTTCCTGTTAAAATGCATTTATTTGGGAAGGGAATAGCACATCTTCCCTTGATGGTTTTTTGATACCTGTGGTTGACATAGTTACTCAGAATTTTAGCCAGTTACATCACATGACAGAGGGCAAGCAATACCAGAAGAATGAAGCACTTAACAGATGGCCTAGCAGTGTGTTTATCTGGACAAACTGGGCAAAGGCAGAACTTAAAGGAGACTGGATGGTCCTATGGATGTACTTCTACTTTGCATTTTCCTGAGGAAAAAGACTTTATTTATAATGATGGTCTTTCCTATTTCTTATAATGAATATTTATGTACAGCTAAATATTGCTATGTACAGTTTTTTTTTTTCTTTCCCAATTTGAAAGCTTTAATTCTAAGGAAGAGTCTTTAGGTACTAATTATTCTAAAATTGAATAAGGACCCAATGATTTTGCAGGGAAGCTTGCCTCATTAACATGTTGATTATCTGAAGACTGGGGTGGAAGTTTGTTGAACAAATAAGTCTTGCATATGGATCATTTTCTTATTCCTGGTTTGAGTTTGGAAATATTCTTTGCCTCAAAAGGTTCAGAATGGCTAGAGGCAGAATTGATCATTTATTACAATTTCCTTAGTGAATTTCCAGTAGCTTACTTCGCTGTGTTGTGTGCACATGTACCCGGCTGTGTATATAGTGGGTGGATGTTTGCAATTATCTTGGTCTATAAAGTTAAAAATAAAACACAGTTTCCCTCAAACCTGTCTTTAAATGTTGTATAACGTTGATTTCTTTCTTAGAATTAAATTCTTGGTACTGTTCAAGAGTTGTTATTGTCAATCTCCTTCATTCTTGGATTTACTGTGATGTGTAAGGTTTGGCTGTGTTCTTGGTTTTTTCTGTGTACCTGGGCACTAGAATTAGAATCATACGGTATCTAATAAGAACCAGCCACACCAAAATGAAAGATTTCTTTGTGAGGCTGGAGGAGTTCCTTCATTATTATCTTTTTAAAAAATCAGTCACATATCAAATGCTTTTACTCATCAATTGTGATTTTTCATCCTTTTGGATCATATGATGCTACCAAAAGTTTTATTTGGGAAAATATTTTGCTCACAGTCATCATAACTGTAATTAAGATTTTTGAGGTGGAAGCTGATTTGATTTTAGAATCTTTTCATCCACACTGCCAATTCATTAAATAAGAAACTTTAGCAGTAGAGCATTCAGTTAGGTACTAGGGGCACAAAGTTGCTTAATAAATATGATTTGGTAGTGATTCACATGGCATTTTTCAACAAGCCTTCAATGTCCTGGCTAAGTGCTAATCTTTAGTTTGATACAATGTTGCTTATTTGAAGCAATAAATATTGAGTTTCTTTCCAAGTTAGGTGTCACTGTCAACTGCTGAGAGATTGCCACAAGTTGGCTCCTTGATGTTGTATTAAATTGTAACAATAGACTGTGTCATTGTAGCTACTTAGGGGTCTCATTTTGATGGGGAAATAGAACAAATGCTAGCTATCTAAAAGGGTCCCTTACTAGGGATAGCTGGCATTATCATTGTTTTTTTATTGTCTGTATAATGAGAAGAATGGATATGCATTAGGTCTTATTTAAACAGATCTCATTAAAAAGGTATGTAAACATCAAGAATTACATATAGCAATAATTGCTAGTATATTTGATATTATTAGCACAAATGATTTAAGTTATAAAATTATATGATTGGTAATTGTAGAAAGGAATATAAATCTTATCAACCTTGTCAATACAAAAGCAAAAATTTAAGGAAGGTAGGAAGAAAAAAAAAAAAACAAACCAGAGGCAGAAGAAAGGTCTGTAGAGGCACTAATTTTTCATTTTAGAACAAAATCAAATCCATTAACTAAAGGGAAAAAGATCATTTTCTAGCATTTCAAAACTTTCCAATTTATTAATTGGAAAGTGTCTTAGTGTCCTTGATCCTTTAGTTCAGTGGTAGACAGACTATAGCCCATGGCCCAATACTGTAGGCATCCTCAAACTTTTTAAATAGGAGGCCAGTTCAATGCCCCTCAGACTGTTGGAGGGCCGGGCTATAGTTTTAAAAACAAAACAAAACTATGAACAAATTCCTATGCACACTGCACATATCTTATTTTGAAGTAAAAAAACAAAACGTGAACAAATACAATCACACCGCCTCATGTGGCGCGCGGGCGGCAGTTTGAGGACCCCTGGCCTACAGCGTGTTTTAGAAATACTTTCTGGAGCAGAGCCACACCCATTCCTTTGTGTATGTTGATGGTAGCTTTCGTGTTATAGTACCAGAATTGAGTATGACCCACAAAACCTAAAATGTTTACTATTTGGCTCTCTACAGAAAAAGATTGCAGAGGCACACTTTGGTTGAATCAAGTTATCCTACTCCACCCTTGTTGGGATATTTGCTCATTTTGATATTTATATTTGAGAAACCCCATAAAAGATGCTTACCATTTGTTCCACACATTGAGTCCTTGAATATACTTTATTTCTAAAATGAATTAATTTTAATCCCAAGATTTATTGTGTTTGGGGAGGTAGGCAGAGGGAGGGTGATTGGTGGGATTACACCTGCGGTGCATCTTACAAGGGTACATGTGAAACTTAGTAAATGTAGAATGTAAATGTCTTAACACAATAACTAAGAAAATGCCAGGAAGGCTATGTTAACCAGTGTGATGAA
>CAUYPK010080380.1:0-49020 GCA_963574355.1 Loris lydekkerianus
TCGAACACACGCAGCCACTTGCCAGTTTTCCACTGTTTTTGTCCTCCTCCTGGGGTCCAGAAGTCCCTTGCTGGCTCTCTGTATCCTCAAAGGGATGATCGTAGGCAGGTCCCACCGGCCAGAGATGTCTGGAGTCTTGTCTCCCCAGATTCGCCAGGCCCAGTTACAGGGAAGCTGTTACTCAGCTGCCATCTTTAAACCACCCAGCAATCATGTTTTTGAAATCCCCTTTATCCCATAAAGCTTATGGCCTGGCATGGACTAAAAGTTTGAGTACATAAATGAAGAGTATTAAAGATGGCAACTTGGAGGACCCTCCTTCCACCTTTAGAAGCCCTGGGAGAAAGTGCCCTAGTGGAGGGGACTGAGGAGGAGTGATAGAGAGGTTGGAAAGCAGGGTGGAACCTGCATCACAGAGGTTGCTCAGAAAGGAAAGTATTTCAAGGGCAAAGACTGTGTCTCTGTCTTGTGGTCCAGGGACTCCAGTAGGACACAAGGAGGCAAGTGATAGGACCTCTAGTTGCCCCCACATCCCCTCCCACTTAATTGTGCCTGGCAAGCACGGAGAGAAATCAGAGATAATCACTAAGGCCCAGCCCTGGTACTGATGTAAAAAGGTAACTGGTTACATCATCTTTAAAACCAGAAGGTTAAGGGGCCTCAGAGTGTAACTATGGGGCATTAAGTGCAACAGAAAGGGCTAAAGGCATTTCCTATTCGGTCATTTTCATCCCTCCCCATTTCCCTGTTTCCCTACAAAACACTCAGGGAGAGCTAAGTAAAGGCTCAGGTTTGCTTTGATATAAAAGCATACACTGGCCAGAGATTGAAAGGCAGGGGGACTCCTTTAGCAAAATTATAGAAGGCCCAGTGTGCCAGACTCTATGATAAATCCTGTGTTTCCTGCCCTCTATTCTCAGCCAGGAGAGCCCAGATGGAGCCTGGGGTAGTGATGGAAAAGAAGCAATCCCTCCTAGTCATGAGGACTTTCTGGAGTAGGAGGGCTTTAGCAATTGTATAAGTTTAGAAGAGAGATGGGGTATATGTATGTTTGTGGTTTGAGGGCCAAAGAAGTTGAGTAGAAGGGCTGAAGGGGGAAGATTGGGGAGAAGGAAAGAAATGAGACAGGCTGGTGGGAGATGGATGCTGGGGGAAAAGGTTCATGAGGTCCTTGGGGCCTCCCCAGGAACCAGTTGAATAGGCTCTGTCCTTGGGACACTGGGCTCTTGTGTTGGACCATTTGTGTGGATGGCAGGAAGGAAGTACAGGACAATATTCCTGTTGTAGGGACCACTGACAAAGACATAAGATTCAACTGCTCGCAAAACTCCTATACCCCTGTTTCTCATTTAGTGCATCGCATCACTGTAGGGCATAAAACAGAGGTTCATGAAAGGAGGGGCCCTCAGCAAAGAAGTGGTGGACCTAGGGGACTAAGTTCCAGGTCCCCCAGAAGCCAAAGGCTGTGTTTCTTGCCCAGGGTGGGGGAACTGTGCAGGTTTGGAATGTGTGCTGTTGGATTTCAGACAATTCTCTCCGGACTTACAGGACAGATGGGGGAAGACATGGAAGATCCTCCATAGACTAGATTGAGTAAAACAAAAATTCATTTTGTGGGCCTGGACAGGGGTAGGCAGAGGAAGGATTCCTGTTCTGAGAGTCAGGAGGGCTGGAGGCCAGCTTGGCTGGGCCTTTTGCTGGTTGTGTGAAAGTCATTCAGTGTCTCTGAACCTCAGTTTCTTCATTTGTAAAATGGGAATGATAGTGCTTACCTCTGAAGAATGATGTGTGGACTCATGAGATATAATAAACTCAGAGTTTTTTTTTTTTTAGAGAAAACTCAGAGTTCTTAACACAGTATAGGGCACAGAGTAAGACCTCAGTCTTTATATTTTATCAATATGAGAAGGTCGGGCTGCATGGCTGTTCATTCAGGGCCTGGTGGCTGTGCCCCACGTCCCCAGCTGTGGCGCCTTTAGCCAGAACCTTGGTGCCTAAAGCTGGATGGTGTGGATACCATCCCTACCAACCTGGGCTGTCCACCCTTGCGGGCTTCATAATGCAGCATTAGAGAGTTCCAGGTCGTGTCCCTGCCACCTCCAGATCTGCTTCAGCTTTTCAGCCAGCCTAACCATAATGCTGTTTGGAGGAATGTGCTGTCTGCATTTTCGCAATTAGTACTAAGCAAGGATGAGAGAGGAGGAAAGGTGTTATGGGGCAAGATGAGGACCACTGACTCAAATTAGAATTTTTAAAAGGAGTCTTTTATTAACCACGGAGCTGCCACAGCAAAGTCTAAAGCAGACTAAGTGAGAGAGCATTGAAGGGTCTGAAGTTGGGGTTTTTCTAGTCTGAAAGTTGGCAAAGGGCCAAACAGGTGGGCTGACAGTTAGCAATTAGAAGTTAAAAAGAAAGTTGGCAAAAGAAGCAAAAAGTGAGCATGGGTCACAATGACCTCTTTTACAGAGGCTAACCTTGAAATTTAGTGGTTTAGCCAATAGGTAACATAAAGGGCAGTTAGGTAACAATAAGGTACCATAATGCAGATCTAGCAACTAATGGATAAGTTAAACAATTTGTCACAGCACTTAGCTCGTTAACTTTCATAATGACAGTACTTGGCCCATCTGTTCTTGTCTTGTTGCAGCCTGATCCTTAACAGATCTAAGAATAATGATGCCTGTCATCATTTCAGTTATTCTCATTTTTTTTTGTCCTTTCATCTTTTATCCTCCACAGCCCCCTGGTGCACATCGGTGGCAGGCGGTATCCATCTTATGGGGGTGATGAGGCAGCTGGCACCCATGAGGCTGCTGGAACCCATCTCAAAGGGAGTGCTCAGAAAAAAAAAAAATTTGAACTTTAGTGATATTAAGTCTTCGTAGAAGTGAAAGAAAGGGTGTGAGGCAATCAGGAATCCAGACAACCTGCCTCTGTTTGCTAGAGTCTGCTCTCTTTTGGCCCCTAAGGGCAAGAGCCCAAGACAAACATGGCGGCAGCAACCTCAGGCGCGGTCACCGGCAGGAGCTGAAGATCCGGCAGCCGCGCGGAGCGAATCGCCGAGCAGGGGCGGAGGGAGAAGCTGGGGAAACCCTAGACATGTGCGCAGGCGCACGGGCTTGCACCTTGCTCCCAGCAGCCGCTGGTTAAGGCTTCTCCTGGCACGATTGTGGTGAGAGAGGCTCGTCCGTGGCCGAGGCTCAGGGACAGAAGCGGGAGGACTGGGGGCAGATCTGACACAAACGAAAAGCCCAAGGGGGACGGGAATGCTTTCTTCTCTGGGAGTCGTAAGGGCTGTCTGCCGGGGTGCTTGAGGGGATCAGGTTGTGGGTTGGGAATGTTCTGATGTCAGGGTGGGAGACACGGGGTTCAAGGGGCAAGGTGGCATCCTTGTTGAAGGGTTCTCTGGAGATCTGGGGGAAAGGGATGCAATGGATGAGATAGCTCCCAGGGCGTCTGAGATCCACACCATTAGTATAATGGCTTAACCCTGGTGGCACTTGAGGAGCTTTAAAAAAAAACAAAACACCACAGGTCTTGGCGCCTGTGGCTCAAGCGGCTAAGGCGCCAGCCACATACACCTGAGCTGGCGGGTTCGAATCCAGCCCAGGCCCGCCAAACAACAATGATGGCTGCAATGAAAAATAGCCCGGCGTTGTGGTGGGCGCCTGTAATCCCAGCTACTTGGGAGGCGGAGGCAGGAGAATCGCTTGAGCCCAGGAGTTGGAGGTTGCTGTGAGCTGTGACGCCACAGCATTCTACCCAGGGCGACAGCTTGAGGTCTGGGGTGAGGCCTGGGCCTCAGTAGTATTGAACAGCTCCTGGGTGATTTTAATGAGCACAGGGTGGAGAATCACTACACATGTTGCATGCCAGCTACTGAGGAAAGAGTTCCTGGGTAGATCCTCAATGGTTTGGGAGGGGCAGAGGGTCCTGGAGTGAAGCTGTTGGTCCTCCAGTGCTTCTGTTGTAATCTGTGGGGGAGAGAGGCAGAAGATCTCTTCCCTAGTAAGTGGAAAGGTTATTTACAGCCTGAGGCGGGGGATGGGCCTATTAGTATTAGGGATACAGCAAAGGTCTCCGACTGCCCCTATGTGGGGAAGCCGGGCAGGAGACTCCAGAGGGAAACAGGAAACACAGCAGTTTAGAGGCCAGCTGCTTGTTGAGAAAGGGACACATTGCGTATTATATCTTTAATTTTTGCTTGTTCATTTGATATCCCCGAGGACAGGCAGAAAACAGAAATGTTTCCTCTGACTCATAAATGTAGGAAGAAACTCAGACAGTGATATAGTCTGACCTGACCCAGGCTACCCATCTCCAAATTCTGCTTTTTGGTAGTTTTTTCCCTCTGCACTAATGCTTTGTGTACAGTTTGCATTTCTGATAGGAATCAGGAGCAACATTGACCCTCTCCTTTCTGATGCCTATCACCTCAGAATCCCGATTTGGCCTTCTCAGTTTTCTTCTACCAAATCCATCAGTCCCCACTCCCCTGAGGTTGATCAGAAATCATGGATATGCTGCTGTTTTCTTTTTATCTTTCTTTCTTTTTTTTTTTTTTTTGCAGTTTTTGGCCGGGGTTGGGTTTGAACCTGCCACCTCTGGCATATGGGGCCAGTGCCCTACTCCTTTGAGCCACGGGGCGCCACCCTCTGCTGTTGTTTTCATCTCTTTCTAGTTATTTATCTCCCAGGAGCCTCATGGGGTGAAGTGGGGAGAGTTTTTACACAATGCCAGAGGACTCTTTCCAAAAGGATCTGATTCTTTCACCTCCTCACACCCAGTGCCCCTCATCCCATTGTCCTCAGGATAGAATCTTGTGAGGTTTACAAAACCCTTTCTGATCTGGTGGATTCTCCCTCTCTTCTCTGAGCTCTCTTCCCAGATTGCTTCTGTGTTTCTTAGCACTGTGCTGTGCAAATTGGTGAAAGCTTAATAAATGTTACTCTTTGTTTTTATCGATATTCTTTTTTTTTTTTTAGAGACAGAGTCTCACTTTGTTGCCCTTGGTAGAATGCCATGACATCACAGCTCACAGCAGCCTCCAGCTCTTGGGCATAGGTGATTCTTCTGCCTCAGCTTCCTGAGTATCTGGGACCACAGGCGCCCGCCACAACGTCGGGCTATTTTTTGTTGCAGTTTGGCCGGGGCTGGGCTGGAACCTGCCACCCTCGGTATATGGGGCTGGCGCCGTACTCACTGAGCCACAGGTGCCCCCCTATTATGATAAGATTTGTACTCCTGTTGCCTTGCTTTAAATGTGTTACTCAGCCAGACACATCAAGCTTCCAGGGTTGCCTCTTTTTTGTTTTTGAGACAGAGTCTCAAGCTGTTGCCCTGGGTAGAGTGCTATGGCAACTACAGCAACCTACAACTCTTGGGCTCAAGTGATCTTCTTGCCTCAGTTTTCTATTTTTAGTAGAGATGGGGTGTTGCTTTTGCTCAGGCTGGTCTCTTAACTCATGAGCTCAGGCAATCCACCTGCCTTGGCCTTCCAGAGTGCTAGGATTACAGGCATCAACCATTGTGCCCGGTCCCAGGGTTGCCTCTTTGTCTGTGACTTCCACAGCCAAGGTGAACAATAGTGCTAGGGGCACAGTGGAGACTGGAGATGATGGTTGTCCTATGGCTGCTGCAGCTGTTGTTCCCTAGGACTGTTGAAACCCATATTGGCCAGTTAGAAGCAAATTGACCCATCAGATATTAAGTGAGCACCTACTGCATGGAGAAGGCACCTGGTGGAAGCAAGGCTGACCTGGCCCTGGCCTTGTGGAGCTTGTAAGCTGGAGGAAGGTAAGGGGGGGCATTTGGATTCCTGATACAGGGGCTGAAGGACCTGAAAAGGGGAGAGAACAGGGCTAAGACCTGTGACAGTGAATGGGCAGGATTTGACAAGTTTGGGGGGGCATAGTAAAGTGAGAAAACAGCTATCATTACTGAGGGTCTTCTACATGCCAGGCAGTATGCTTGGTGCCTTATATTCCTTTTGCATTTTAGCCCACAGTCATTTACAAGGTGGGCTTTTTTTTTTTTTTTTTTTTTTTAGACAGTCTCAAGCTGTCACCCTGGGTAGAGTGCCATGGTGTCACAGCTCACAGCAACCTCCAACTTTGGGCTTATGTGATTCTCTTGCCTGAACCTCTCAAGTAGCTGGCACTACAGGCACCCGCCACAACACCCGGCTATTTTTTGTTGCAGTTGTCACTGTTGTTTTATCTAGTCTAGGCTGGGTTCAGACCATCAGCCTTGGTGTATGTGGTCGGTGCTCTATCCACTGAGCTATGGGTGCCGCCTACAAGGTGGGCTTTAACATCCCCACCTTGTAGGTGAGGAGACTGAACTTCAGGGAGAGGGAGTGTCTGGCTCAAGGCCACCAAAGGTGGATGGGCTGTAGAAGGTGCCAAGGGGTGGGTGGAGTTGGTTGTAGGTTATAGGATATATCACCCAGCTTATGCAACAAGGCTGGTGTGGGCTCCAAGCTGTTGTTCTCTCAGAAAGGTAGGGCTGCTGTTCTCTGCTAGGGTGGATTGAAGGCGGGGAGAAAGAGTGGGGGAAGCCTGTTTCCTGATGAAGGAATCTGGAAGGGAAACCTGTAAGAGTAACCCTGCACCTTCCACCGCAGCTCCCTCTCCGGGTCGGCTGTTCATCTGGATAGGTTGCTTCGCCTCCATCTCAGGTCTGTGGTGGGAGATTTTCTCTGGCATTCTTAAACATTGTTTATGTTCCAGCTCCTTGTGAACCCCCCTCTTCTTTCTATTTTATTTTTTATTTTAGGCCCCCCTTTTCTGACTTTCCTTCTAGTGTCCCCTCTCTTTCTCAAACTCCCTTACCTGGGGGAGGGATATCCCTTGCCAGGATATTCCCCTGCTCTAACCCTGCGCTAATTGAGCCCAAGACAAAACCAGTGTCTGAGCATTTTCTGTGTGACAGCCATGACATTCTGGGCTTCCTGGACATTTGTTTAATCCTTTCTGTACCCCTATTAAAAAGGGGGGCAGCTGGGTGTGGTGACTTACACCTGTAAACCTAGCACTCTGGGAGGCCGAGGCAGGTGTATTGCTTGAGCTCATGAGTTTGAGACTAGCCTGAGCAAAATCGAGACCCCATCTCTACTAAAACTAGAAAAACTGAGGCAAGAGGATCACTTGCTGTGAGCTATGATGCCATGATGCCATGGCACTCTAGGGCAACAGCTTGAGACTCTGTCTCAAAAAAAGGGGGGCATTATTATCCCATTTTATAGGTGAGGAAGCTGAGGCTCAGAAGGTTACACTCTTAGGAAGTGCAGTTGAGATTTGAACTCAGGACCTTCTGATGACAAAAGTCACACATACCCTTTCCATCTCTTTACCTTTTGAGGTTTTCATCTATCATCCCAACATAAGTGCAGGGAGCTGGCTGGGGGAGGATGGGGACCTTGTGTGGAGAACATACCTTGTCTAGTAACAAGGGCAAGCCCCTGGGCATCTGGGTAGGGTGGGGAGGCCTCTCTCTTTTGTTTGGGGCTTGGGACAGCAAGTTCTGAAAGCCTGAGGACAATCAAAGAAAGTGACATGGGGTAAGGATAGCGACAGAGGCATATGTTGTGCTTTATAGCCCCAAAGCACCTTTAGAACAGATCTCATTTCATTTTCACTCCTGTCCTGTGTGGCTGATCCTGAGGCCTTTTCCGTTGTATGGAAGATCTGAGAGGCTGGTTAGTAACAGTCTCTTAAAGCTTTAGTGCTTTAGAGTATTTTGCCATTGACTGCTGCAGGTCACACAGGTGGTAAATGGTAGAGTAAGGACTTGTGAGACCTGCAGTTATGTCTTCTTTCCACCATGGTACTTAGAAAAACAGAGCTGAGGAAACTTAGGGTGATGGATGTGTCCATTATCTTGATTGTGGTGATTGATGGTTTCTCAGGGAAAATGCATGTATATGGCAAAACTTACCAGACTGTACACTTTGAATACATGCAGTTTATTGTTTGTCAATTATACCTCAGTAAAGCTCTGTGGGGAAAAGAAAAAGAGAAAAAAACATTTCCTTCAAGGATTCAAGAGCCCCAGGAAAACCCCCCATCCTCATGTCAGGGGGCAAGGTCAGATGGTGTAGCCTACCTGGGGAAGGGTCTCTGGGATAGTCTCTCAGACTTAGCAGCTGGTTTCAGGTAGTTTTGGCCACTTCTCTACTTCCCTCACCACGAGGCATAGGCAGGCACAAGGATGGCCTGGAGAGGTGGAGGTGTACATGGATCTCTTGAGTGAGTCACCACTTGCTCTCTAGTGAGCTGGAGAGAGCCAGTGAGATCCCCTCCTCATTCTCCCCTTAGAACCTCCTGTGTTCTCCCTGAGAGGGAGATAGAAGGCCAAGACATAGGTCCTGCCCTTGAAAACCCCACAGTCCTAGGTCCTGCTCATGAAAACCTCACAGTCAGGTAGGGGCAGGTAGTCAGGAGTGTCTGCTGTGCAGATAGAGCAAATGGGGTGTGGGGGCGGGCAGGCCCAGTGAGGCTTAGCTGTTGGAAAAGGTCTTCTGAAGAATGTGGGGAGTACAGATAGGGAGGGTGCTACCTGTGGGAGGAACCTGCAAGGTGGCTGGCTGGGCTGGACAGGCTGGGAGAAGCCAGGGGTAGGGGTGGGTGGTGGCCTTGGAATGCTAGGCAGTGACAGCCCCTGGGGCATGGTGCAAAAACAAGTTTGAGTCTTAAAAAGAGAGACAGAGACTTAAGACCTTGCTGCTTAAAATGTCATAGACCAGCAATTTGAGCATCACCTGGGAGCCTATTAGAAATGCAAGATCTCGGCTCAGCTCCTTTAGCACAGTGGTTATGGCGTCAGCCATGTACACCCAGGCTAGGGCATTCAAACTCGGCCCAGGCCAACTAAACAACAATGATGACTGCAACAAAAAAATAGCTGGGCAATAAAGAAATGCAAGATCTCAGATTCCTCCCTAGACCTACTGAGTCAGAATCTACATTTTAGGCCGGGAGCCAGGTGGTTCACGCCTATAACCCCAGCACTCTGAGAGGCCATGGTGGGCAGTTCACCTGAAGTCTTAAGTTCGAGACCATACTGAATTAGAGCAAGACCCCCGCCTCTAAAAAAAAAAAAAGCCAAAAATAGCTATAGTGTTGTGGCAGGTGCCTGTAATCCCATCTACTCGGGAGGCTGAGGCAACAGAATCTCTTGAGCCCAAGAGTTTGAGGTTGCTGTGAGCTATGATACCATGGCACTCTACCAGGGTGATAAAGTGAGACTCTGTCTCAAAAAAAAAAAAAAAAGGGAATCTACATTTTAACAAAGTCTGCAGGTGACTCATACACATAATACAATATGAGCAGTGCTGGAATAATAAAAATCAAACTTTTTTCTTTTTTCTTTTTTTTGAGACAGAATCTTACTCTGTGCCCTCAGTAGAGTGCTAGGACATCACAGTTCACAGCAACCTCAAACTCTTGGGCTTAAGTGATTCTCTTGTCTCAGCCTCCCAAGTAATTGGGACTACAGGTGCCCACCCCAATGTCTGGCTATTTTTTTATTGCAGTTGTCATTGTTGATTTTAGCTGGCCAGGGCTGGGTTCAAACCTGCCAACCTTGGTGTATGTGGCCGGCGCCCTACCCACTGAGCTACAGGTGCTGCCTAAAAATCAAACTTTTATGTCCCTTCTCACTCCTTGTCATTCTAGCTGTTGGTCTTTGTGCAAATGTCTGCTGTCCTTTGTTCTCTTTTTTTCATATAACACATTCTTGAGTTTCTCTCCCCAGGTGTTGATGTTGCCCACAGGAAAACCCTTTCTGGAAGGGGTTGAGCTTGCTCAGTCAGTGCCTTTGTTGCATTCCTGGGCTGTATTTAGCTTTTTGCTGCAATGAACATCTCTGAACATGTTTCTTTGGGTTAGTTTCTTGAGGTGGAATTTCTGGAATCAAAGTGCCCAATTCAGCGATTCTCTTGCCTCAGCCTCCTGAGTAGCTGGGACTACAGGTGCCCGCCACAATGCCTGGCTATTTTTTGGAGGCTAGTTACATCTTATCACTTTTATCACCAAGCAAACATCACACCAGGGTTTCCCTGTTCTTCCTGACAATTCACAGGAACCTGATTTGAGAGGTCAAGTGGCAGAAAAGGCTTTAGAGTCAGGCAGGCCTGGATTGAAATCTGTTACTTTTTTGCTGTGTGACATTGGTCAAATTACTTTATATCTTGAGTTTAGGGTTGCTCTTCTTCTTTTTTTTTTGAGACAGAGTCTCACTCTATTGCCCTGGGTAGAGTGCTGTGGCATCATAGCTCACAGGAACCTCAAATTCTTGGGCTCAGATGATCCTCTTGCTTCACCCTTCTTAGTAGCTGTTACTACAGGTGCCTGTCACAATGCCTAGCTAGTTTTAGAGATAGGGTTTCTCTCTTACTCAGACTGGTCTTGAACTCCTGAGCTCAAGCAATCGACCCATATCAGCCTTCCAGAGTGCTAGCTAGCCCAGCTGGGTTGCTCTTCTATAAAATCTAATTGTGCTATAAACTTTGTAGAGATTTTGTGAAAATATTAATGACACTACTAGCATCTGTTTATTGAGTACTTTCTGTAAGTTACTTCATTCACTCCTTAAGTTCCTCTGCAAAGTAGGCATAACCATCCCCTCTTACCTTTTATAGAAGAGGAAATTGAAGCTCAGATTCAGTGGCTTGCCTGAGGTTTTCACTGTAAGTACAGTGAGTGCCCAGGCCCAGTGTTGTCACATTTAGACCGTTAAGGTTGCAAGCATGGGTGGAAAAAAGATACTGAGCATCCAGCCCCAGCAAATGACGTGGCTCGGCACTTGGGTGTCTCCTTTCTCTTACCACAGGCTTTATTGGTTTCCTCACATTACTTCCAGAGTAGTGGCATCAAGCTTAGCGTTGTTTCAGTTGTACTTTATCGCCAATTCCCCAGCTTTGTTTTAAGTACAAACTCTCTCTCAATGGAAATGAGTTTTTAAATAACTCAAAGGTTTGGGTTAAGAGCAGAGCTGGTCTGCTTGATCTGATCCCTGCTAACTGGTTCCTTCTTCCCCAGGGACAACCATGGCAAGATTGCCTATGGCCATGAGCCCTCAGTGCTCCTGGGGCTGAGGCTGAGGCTGAGGCTAAGGCTGAGGCTGAGGCTGGGGCTGGCAGCCATGGGGCTGGGATGGCTCCAGGCCTGGTTGTTGGGGCTTCCCACAGCTGTGGTCTATGGCTCCCTGGCTCTCTTCACCTCCATCCTGCACAATGTGTTCCTGCTCTACTATGTGGATACCTTTGTCTCAGTGTACAAGATCAACAAAACAGCCTTCTGGGTTGGAGAGGTAGGGCCAGCACTGGGCAGGTAGCTGCGGTGGGAGACGAGAGGATGCACAGTATGCCAGGTAGATGACAGGACCTGTGTCCTGCCTCGTCAGGGGCATGGGGCAGACCAGGTTTTCCACCAAGACTCAGCAAGAAAAGCTGATAGAGGCCTTGATAACATCTCTGTGGGAACTAGACCAACTTTCCTGGCTACTGTTCTGTATACTCATATGTATAATATAATATAATATAGTCACATATATTAATTTAATCAGCTGGATACCTGTGCCAGCTGGCGCCTACATGGGTGGAGTTTGATGGGGGCAGTGGCTAGCACAGTGGTGGTTTTTTTTTTGTTTTTTTTTTTTTTTTGGAAAAGTTTTATTATACTCCATTGTTATGTGACATTCCAAAAAATGGAACACTAGTCAAAACACTTGCTATATTGTACATAATGTATAAAATCATGTTTCTTATCTCAGACAGAGTGGGTTTTAACAGTAGAACTGACATGAGCAAAAGTTTGCAGACAGGAAAGCTGTGGCCATCTGTGAGGGGTGGTGAGCAGGCTGGGTTAGGGAGAGCCCTGGAGAGGAGGCTGCTTGGAGCCCACCTACCCCGTCTCTCCTCTGCCTGCAGATGGTGTTTCTCCTCTGGAACAGCCTCAATGACCCCCTCTTTGGCTGGCTCAGTGACCGCCAGTTCCTCAGCTCCCAGCCCCGGTTTGTGTCTTAGGGATGGCTCATAACTGGTTCAGTCCCATCCCACTGCTCCCAGGACTAGAGAACCTCTTCTTCCTGAGTTTGGGGTGGGGAAAGGAGGGAGACAACGTCAGAGGTTGTCTATGTCTCTTCTTTCCTGGGGTCTGAGGAAAGCTCTGTCCTGGCTGAAGAAGTGGCCTTGACTAATCCTGGCCTTGTTTGTTAAGGGAAGAGATTTACCCCAGCTTGGCTTAGCTGTCCTGCACATACCCTCTGCTGCTTCCAGAAGATTCCTTTACCCCACCCACCCCTGCTTGAGCTACCCTTGCCCCCAAGCCTGACAAGTGGGTATCCTACCACCTTTTTGGTCATTAACCCTGACAGTCTAATAAGGGAGGAGATTGGGGCAGAAGAGAGTGAGTTGTGCTTCTTAAATTGAAGGCTGGGGAATTGGGGCACACTCTAGGCCTCCATCCCTACTCTGGGGTCTGGGCAGGGGGAGTTGGGACCCACCCAGGTTGAAAGGGCATCTGTCAACAGCCCTCCTTTCCCTGGCAGGTCAGGTGCTGGGCTCTCCTCGAGGGCCGTGGTGCTGGCCCGGGTGCGGGCACTGAGCTGGCATGGGCCACTGCTGGCGCTGTCATTCCTGGCATTCTGGGTGCCCTGGGCCCCAGCTGGCCTGCAGTTCTTGCTCTGCCTGTGCCTATATGATGGCTTCCTGACGCTCGTGGACTTGCACCACCATGCCTTGCTGGCTGACCTGGCCCTCTCAGCCCATGATCGCACCCATCTCAACTTCTGCTGCTCCCTCTTCAGCGCGGCTGGCTCACTGTCTGTCTTTGCCTCCTACGCCTTTTGGAACAAAGAGGATTTCTCCTCCTTCCGCGCCTTCTGTGTGACACTGGCTGCTGGCTCTGGTCTAGGCTTTCTGGGGGCCACCCAATTGCTGAGGCGGCGGCTTGAGGTGGCCAGAAGGGAGCCAGGGTGCTCAGCATTGGCTGTGGATGGTGGGTGAGTGGCCAGCCCTGCACTCTTCTGAGTCTGATTTCAGTCCTGGGTCTCCTGGCTGCTGGGTGGCTGCCCTGGGGTAGGGATGACTCTGGCCCAATCCCAGGCAGTTTCCAACTCCCTTCTGCCCCATAGCCTGTGTGGAGAGGAGCTGCCTGTGGGCAGTGAGGAAGTGGGCAGCATCACCTTGGGCCAATACCTCCGGCAGCTGGCACGCCACCGGAACTTCCTGTGGTTCGTGGGCATGGACCTGGTGCAGGTATGGGAAGCAGTCCCAAGGTCCCTCCATGGCTGGGCTGTGCCTCACTCAAGGGGACAGGTTCCTCAAGGACTGGGAACTCGGTTCTCAGCTGCCTATGGGGACTGCTGGATGATTCAGTGGCAGGAACATAGGTTGGGTCGTCAAGAGACCTGGACTCCAGCACCATCTAAGCTCCTCTCTTCCCGTATGATCTTAGGCAGGTCTCAGCATCCTCGGGCAGCCCTGTCCTAACCTGAAGTGAGAATATGAAAGATCCTCCAAAGGCCGGACTAGCACTTTGGGAGGCCAAGGCAAGATTGTCTGAGCTCGCAGGTTCAAGACCAGCCTGAGCAAGAGCAAGACCCCATATCTAAAAATAGCTGGGCATTGTGGCGGGTACTTGTAGTCCCAGTTACTCTGAAGGCTGAAGCAAAAGAATTACTTGAGCCCAAGAGTTTGAGGTTGCTGTGAGCTATGACCCTGCACTCTACCGAGGGCAAAAGTGAGACTCTGTCTTAAAAAAAAAGATGATTCTCCTTTTGGGGACTATGTGACAATCTTAAAACACCAAGTGTTACACCTAAAACACATGTAGTGTATAACTGTGTAGCCAGACTTAGAAATAAATTGTTTTTACGTCATGAAAAAAGTGTTTCAATTAAAAGCTTTAATTGTTCCCATACTATTTTATCATGTCTTTTAACAAAATCAGGTAAACAGCAGGAATGTGGTTTTATTTATTTATTTGTTTATTTATTTATGACAGAGTCTCACTATGTCACCCTCAGTAGAGTGCTATGGTGTCACAGCTCACAGCAACTTCACACTCTTGGGCTTAAGCGATTCTCTTCCTCAGCCTCCCAGGTAGCTGGGACTACAGGTACCCACCACAATGCCCGGCTATATTTTTGTTGTAGTTATCATTGTTGTTTAGCTGGCCCAGGCTGGTAATGGGAACCCGTCAGCCTGGGTGTATGTGGCCAGCACCATAACCACTGTGCTACAGGTGCTGAGCCTATTTATTTATTTTTGAGATAGAGTCTCACTTAGTTGCCCTGGGACAGAGTGCCATGGTGTCATAGCTCATAGCAACCTCAAACTCCTGGGCTCAAGTGATTCTCTGGCCTCAGCTTCCTGAGTAGCTGAGACTACAGGCACCTGCCACAGTCCCTGGCTATTTTTAGAGATGGGGTCTCGCTCTTGCTCAGGCTGGTCTTGAATTCCTGAGCTCAGTCAGTTCACCTGCCTTGGTCTCCCAGAGACCAAGATTACAGGAGTGAGCTACTGTGCCCGGCCATGGAATATGGTTTTAGATTTTGTTCTGGGGTGTTACGTTTACTGACATGGGAATACGGGCCTGCTCTTCTGAGGACTAGGGAACATGTGCTCCCCTCCTGGCTGGCAGGCTCCTCATTGGCCCTATTGGTTTGCAGGTCTTCCACTGCCATTTCAACAGCAACTTCTTCCCCCTCTTCTTGGAGCACCTGTTGTCAGATCACATCTCCCTCTCCACAGGCTCCATCTTGTTGGGTGAGTACATGCCTCAGGCAGATCGGAAGGAAAGAGGCTTGCACCCCAGAACTTCCAGCCCAGCTGCAGCATGGCCATATTACCATCTGGGACCAGGTGGCAGAGGGTGGGGAGTAATCTGCAGTGCTTTCCCAGAGGAAGGGGTGGGAGCCTGTCACGGATAGGGGGAGTAGAGCTGCCCTCGTGTTGGGTCTCTTAGAGATGGTGCCACCCTAAGGTGATGCAGTGCAGTGTCTGGTTCATAGCAAGGAATGTAGCCTGATGGGCCTGGGTGGATAGGTGGGTAGGGTCTTGACTTGGTGGTCACTTGCTACGTGGCCTTGAATGTGTTATTTCCTATCTGTGTCTCCCTTTCTTATCTGTAAAGTAGGGATATTAATCATACTTACCTTAAAGGGTTGTGAAGATTAGATAAAAGAGCATGAAGCTCTTAGCACAGAGTCTAGCAAATAATCATTGAAGCTGCAGCCATGCCCTGACAAGCTGGTGCCCCACCTCCCCTTCCCAGGCATCTCCTATGTCGCTCCCCATCTCAACAACCTCTACTTCTTGCCTCTGTGCCGACGCTGGGGCGTCTACACTGTGGTGCAGAGGCTCTTCCTGCTCAAGCTGGGCCTTAGCCTGCTCATGCTGCTCGCTGGCCCGGACCACCTCGGCTTACTCTGCATCTTCATTGCCAGGTACGCTCCTGCCCATCTCTGCCCTTGCACCTCTGTCCCACTCCTTCACTCTTGCTGCTCTCTCCACCCACAGCAACCGTGTCTTCACTGAGGGCACCTGTAAGCTGCTGACCTTGGTGGTCACTGACCTGGTGGACGAGGACCTGGTGCTGAACCACCGCAAGCAGGCGGCCTCGGCACTCCTCTTTGGCATGGTTGCCCTTGTGACCAAGCCAGGCCAGACCTTTGCCCCGTTGCTGGGCACCTGGCTGCTCTGCTTCTACACAGGTGAGGGCCTGGAGCCAGGCAAGGGGTTCTCAAAACCCCGCTGACCCAGCTGACAAGCCTGGGCTCTGGGTCCAGAGACAGAGAAAAGATGCTAACTGGCCCCTCTCCATGGGGGGAGAGGAACTGGTTCTTAGATTCCTCCTTTCTTGGTTCATTCATTCATTCACTAAGTGAATATGTCCAGAATTCCTTCTCTGTGTAGACTCTAGGTACTAGGGAGATAAAAATGAGTAAGACAGAAAAGATTTTTGCCCTCACGGAGTTTATATTCTAGTCGGGGGTGGGGTGGGGTTGGCAACAGTCAAACAATAAAATATCAGGCAGTGATAAGTGCCATGGTGAAATTAGACAGGGAGATGTGAGACACTGTGACTGAGAAGCAAGGCCTCTCCAAGAAGGTGCCCCTTAGGTGTGAACTGAATGGCAAAGGTTTGGTCTAGAAAAAGCTCAGCAAATCCCAGGCAGAGGAAAGGGCAAGTGCAGAGGCCCAAGTTTGCAGGAGTGGTTAGGACCCAGGTGTACTCAAACTGTGGCCCACGGGCCACATGAAGTGGTGTGAATTGTATTTGTTCCTATTTTGTTTTTTACTTCAAAACAAAGATATGTGCAGTGTGCATAGGAATTTGTTCGTAGTTTTTTTTTTTAAACTATAGTCCATTCTTCCAATGGTCTGAGGGACACTGACTTGGCCCCCTGTTTAAAAAGTTTGAGGATGCCTGGGTTAGGAGATAGGGCTGGAAGAGTGCAGCTGGGTCTGTAAATCAGGCAGGGTTTGGATTTTGTTTTCAGTCAAAGGGAAGCTACAGGCTCCGCGCCTGTAGCTCATCAGCTAGGGCACCAGCCACATTTTTCTAAATGAGTTACCTGCAGCAAACTCCTTGAGGTACCAGGGGAAAAAATGCAGGTTGGTAGACACCTAGATGATGTCATTGTTGTTTGGCGGGTTCAAATCCAGCCTGGGCCCGCCAAACAACAATGACAACTACAACCAAACAATACCCGGGCATTGTGATGGGTGCCTGTAGTCCCAGCTACTTGGGAGGCTGAGGCAAGAGAATCGCTTAAGCCCAAAAGTTTGAGGTTGTTGTGAGCTGTGATGCAACAGCACTCTACCCAGGGCGACAGCTTGAGACTCTGTTTCAAAAAAACAAACAAACAAAATAAAATAAAGGGAAGCTATGGGGAGAGATTTGTTTATTTATTGATTTATTTATTAATTAGACAGAGTCTCAAGCTGTTGCCCTGGGTAGAGTGCCATGGCATCACAGCTCATTGCAACCTCAAACTCTTGGGCTTAAGCGATCCTCTTGCCTCAGCCTTCCAAGTAGCTGGGACTACAGGCACCTATCACAGTGCCCGGGTATTGTTTGGTTGTTGTTGTCATTGTTGTTTTAGCTGGCCTAGGCCAGGTTTCAACCCACCAACCGTGGTGTATATGACTGGTGCCCTACTCACTGAGCTACAGGCACTGTCCTATGGGGAGAGTTTTAGGTGGGGAAGTGACATGGCCAGATTTACATCTTTTAACATTCACTGTGGCTATTGTTTAGAGAACAGATTGAGGCAGCTGAGGTGGAACAGTAAGGAGATAACTGGGAGACTGGTAGAGGCCACAAGAGGCTTAGACCAGGGTGGCAGATGGGGTATGTTTTGGAACTGGGGAGAGAAGGATTTGATGTTGGGGAGGGAGAAGTGAGAAACAGGCTAACTTTGGGGCTTTTGGCCTGAGTAATGGGTGAGTGGTGATACCCTTCATCAAGGAGGGAAAACGAGGGGAGAACTGGGCTGGGTGTAGGAATGGAGAGTTTTGGTTTGGACATGTATGTATGTGATTTTTGAGATGTCACACCATGGGCTTTAGAGGGGACCGGGACTTGGAGGGGAAGTGACTGACCATGTTCTGTGTCCTCCCATCCTAGGTCATGACCTCTTCCAGCAGCCCCCGATGACCCCTGTAGGGAGTGCCCAGCCCTGGCCAGAGCCTCCGGCCCCTGCTCCTGCACAGGCCCCGATGCTCCGCCAGGGCTGCTTCTATTTGCTGGTACTGGTACCCATCACCTGTGCTCTACTGCAGCTCTTCACCTGGTCCCAGTTCACACTGCACGGGAGACGCCTGCACATGGTCAAGGCCCAGCGCCAGAACTTGTTACAGGCCCAAACCTTGGATGTTAAGATGGTGTGAGCAGGCCAGGCGTGGTGGCTAACACCTGTAATGCTAGCACTCTGGGAGGCTTAGGTGGGTGGTTTGCCTGAGCTCAGAAGTTGGACACCTGAGCCTGAGCAAGAGCGAGACCCCTAAAAATAGCCGGGCATTGTAGCATGCACCTGTAGTCCCAACAACTTGGCTGAGGGAAGAGAATTGTTTGAGCCTAAGAGTTTAAAGTGGCTGTGAGCTATTATACCGCACATGCTACCAAGGGTGACAAAGTGAGACTGTCTCAAAAAACAAAACAAAACAAAACAAGATATATATAGTGTGAGGTGCAGCAAGTCCACTCTACTGAGGACACTGCCTGAATCCCAGGGCAGAAACAACTTTGACCAGTGTCCTGCTCCTCCACATTCCTCAGGTGCAGCCTGGGGGACAGATGGCAGGGTGGATGCTCCTGGGGCTGAGCCATAAGTATCACTGAGGCCTAAGCCCCTGCTTAGTTGTCTAGTACAGCTTGGGCAAGGGCTGAGCCAAATGTGCTCAGGGACCTGCTTCCCTTATGAGGCAGGAGAAAAGAGAGGACCAAGAAGGGATGGGGCTGCCCTGTAGTGCACACGGGGTTGCCGTGGGGCTTGGAGGCCCAATACCTGGCTGGAGCTGGCCACTCTGATGGGCTCAGAAACCACTTTTGATACTTCAACTGTTCCCTTTTACCCAAACAGGGAAACTATCAGTCCCACAGCCCCCTCCTTCCACCCTTTCAGTGATTCCCTGAGAGGGTTCTCTGCTTCAGCTGTGCTTGAAGTAGCACATCTCCCCTGCGGTGGGGCTCCTCCAGCCCACCAGGCCTCTAGAGCTGGATTTCGTTGCAGACTTATTTAAGTCAGTCATTCCTATTTCTCAGATCTGTGCTGTGTGTGTTGGGGTGGGGATGGGACTCCTCACTGACTAGAATAATCACCTGAGAACATTTTTCTAAATGAGTTACCTGCAGCAAACTCCTTGAGGTACCAGGGGAAAAAATGCAGGTTGGTAGACACCTAGATGATGGGGACCAAAATCACCTTCAGGTCTAGAGCCAGCAGCCCCAGGGCATTTCACTGGATGAGGGATGGGAAAAGCCTCTTCTAGGCCAGAGGTTCTTGGATTTTGTAATTCTCTATAGGCGACTTTATCACACAGATGGGATGAAAGCCACTGCTTGTAGGCCAGAATTTCTCAGCCTTGGCACTGGAGACATTTTGGGGCCAGATAACATTTTGCTGTGAACATTTAGCAGCAACTCCTGCTTCTGCCTGCTAGGTGCCAGTAGCATCTCCCCTTCCCCTAATGGGACACGACACCTATATCCAGACGTTACCAGATGCATCCTGGAAGCAAAATTGATACCAATTTGTCACCATTGCTCTGAATCAGTGGTTTTTGAGAGTCTGCATAGTGGTTAAAAATGTAGCTAATAAAGGGGCAGAGTTTTGGGAACTTGCTTAATGCAGGGGTGTCCAACTTTTTTCCCCCTTTGCTGTACATTGGAAGAATAAGCGTTGTCTTAGGTCACACATTAAATACAAATACTAAAGGAAGCTAATCAGCAAAAAAACCAAAAGTCTGTTCATACTTTTCATGATATCTGACACCAGAGATAAGCAAAACAGTGCTCATATAATCAGCAGAGGCCTGCCCCAGGGGTGTAGCAGTTTACCCCTGAACCTTAAATCTTTCCCTGGCTCCACATCCTTATCTGTTCAATGGATAATAAAAACACCTACATTTTGTAGGCTTAGTGGGAAGATTAAATCAGTTGACATTTGTCAAGTACTACTCAGGAGGCTGAGACAGGAGGATTGCCTGAACCCAAGAGTTTGAAGTTACTGTGAGCTAGGCTAGTAACTCAGGAGCTAGTGCTCACACCATAGCACTCCACCCTGGGCAACAGAGTGAGACATTGTCTTAAGAAAAAAAAAAAAAAAAAGCTGGGTGAGGTGGCTAGTGGCTGTAATCGTAGCACTCTGAGAGGTCGAGTCAGGTGGATTGATTGAGCTCACAAGTTCAAGACCAGCCTGAGCAAAAGCGAAACACCATCTCTACTAAAAATAGAAAAACTGGCTCAGCGCCCATAGCACTGTGGTTATAGCGCCAGCCATATACACCAAGCCTGGCAGGTTCGAACCTGGCCCAGGCCAGCTAAACAACTGCAACAACAAATAGCTGGGCGTTGTGGCAGGCACCTGTCGTCCCAGCTACTTGGGAGGCTGAAGGAGAATCGCTTAAGCCCAAGAGTTTGAGGTTTCTGTAATGTGTGATGCCACAGCACTCTACCAAGGGTGACGTAGTGAGACTCTGTCTCAAAAAAAAAAAAAAAAGAAAGAAAAACTGAGGCAAGAGGATTGCTTGAGCCCAGGAGTTGGAGGTTGTGAGCTATGATGCCATGGCACTCTATCCAGAGCAACAGCTGGAGATTCTGTCTCAAAAATACAACAACAACAACAACAAAAACAGGGCACCTGTAGTCCCAGCTACTCAGGAGGCTGAGGCAAAAGAATCGCCTAAGCCCAGGAGTTGGAGGTTGCTGTGAGTTGTATGATGCCACGGCACTCTACCGAGGGCGATAAAGAAAGACTCTGTCTCTGCAAAAAAAACAAACAAATTTGTTAAGCACCTAATGAATTACCCCAAAATGCAGGTTTAAAATGGGTATGTTTAGTATGGGCCCCAATAACTGCTTCTTATGGAAGTTTAAGTACCTCTAATTTAAGGAACGTCAAGAGCTGCTCCTGTCTTTCAGAGTTGAGTCTCATCCATGGGCTTGAGTGTGTACACAGGGTGGTATCATCAGTTCTTGAACCTTGGCTTTGGTATGAACACTATTTTCTGTGTCCACCCAACAGGCTGAATTTGGCCAACAGTCTGGGTAATTCTGGCTGGTGCAACAGTGCCCTCTAGAGGACAGACCCCGCCTAGTGGCCACTTCAGGTGTAGTCCTCACCTCATCATCCCTCTTCTCATCCAGCAACGGTCATAGACAGAAAGAGGCCCAATGCACTGTCTATCGGAACGACTTTATTTCAGTACACCGGGCCCCACCAGGCAGGCAACATGGTTTGTGCGAGGCTGTGCGAGGGACAGGCTCGGGCTAGGAGAAGGGAGGTGAGCTGGTTAAGCGTACTGCAGTTCACGGGGCGCCACATCGCTTTCAAACACACCTGTTGCTGTGGCCCACATCTGGCGGGACCTTTGGTCACAGAGAGGGAGAATACTGCCTGGAATCTGGGATTGGAGTGGATACTGGTGTCACAAGTAAGGGTCCCAGTGAAGACTGGCTGGCCCCAGCTTTGTGTGATCTGGACTGAAGGGCTTTTGGACCACTCTGAGGAGTCAGGCCTGGGCCCATCAGCATCTGGCCCTCTCCCTCCCTAACCAAACAGGTCCAAAGTCAAGAATGGTACCAGATCAGCCCAGATGGGGCTGTCCCAACTCTACAACCTAGTCCCCTGGTCAGCTTGAGTGACAAAAGGCAACTTGGTTAATTGCAGCTTTTTCTAGCCCTAAGGGTACTCCAACACCCTTCCTTGGCTAGGGGCCTCTGCCAAACAGTGATTGTACCTCCCGTTTCAGAAAATCCAACCAGCAAGTGGCCTGTTAATTCCAGCAAGCAGAAGAGGAAGAGAGACTGATGGGAGTGCCTTTGAGTGTAGCCAGTGATCCCAAGTGGCCCTGCAGCCTATGGACACTGTCAGCTCAGCAGCAGCAGAGGGAAGGCAGGGCCCTGGGTGCTAGGCTACACGTAGGTCTGTAAACATCAGCGAGCAGGGCAGGGGATGGCTCCCTCTCCCCAGCCACTCACTGAACAAACACTTTAATAAGTAAAACTGAAGATGGCATTGCAACATGGATGGATGAAAAGCGAGTAACAGGACCCAGAGCCAGGAAGCTCCTTAAAACTCTCCCAAAACCTAGAAGGAGACTGGCTAGGCTTGGAGCATTAGCTCTTTAGTCAATCAGAAGTGGTATGACTGCTGCCCTCTACCAATGACCAAAGTGGTCCAGGTCCCCAGGTGAATGCAAGGACCTCCTGCTCTCTACTGAACCCAGAGGCCCTATGACAGCTCCTAGAGTGTTTTTCTAGCCTCCCAAACCAAAATGGCAACAAAACCAGATGGAACTTAGCCCCAGCCCTCAGCTCATGGTCAAGAGGCATCAAGAACAAAGTGACAAACGGGGAGGCAGCAGTTGTCTGGGCCTCTGGGGGTGGGGATGGGGCCAGCCCAGCCTGGATGGGCAGCAGCAAGGTCTCCCTGGGGGGTTGGCTTACCTCCCTCTCCGTCTCTGTGTGGTAGTAAACGTAGGCCCACACAGCCAGCCAAAGGTCCAGCTAGGGAAGAAGCGTGGCCTCTGCCGCCACTCTTCCCTGTCAGGGGCCAGTTAATGGTCAACCCCAGGCCTCAGGCCATCACCATTGTGGGTAGTTCATCATCCTTTTTGGGCCCAGGGATCCCTGGGCCACACATACTGCACACACACTCTCGTACCCACACACACACTCACACATAGGCAGTTCTTCGCAAACACTCCGACTCAAGAAAGCGAGTTTTAAAGTGGAGTTAACTTCAGAGAGAGGTGAAGATGATGTCCCAACATTAGAAGGTTTTCCTGTGGATGGATCGGGCACCGTCTTCCTCATATTCCTTCTTGGAGACCCACATCTTCTTAAATGTGTCCAGGGAGGCAAGAATAGAGCCCCTGGAGTGGAAGGAATCCAAAGGAACAAACAGTGTAAGAGAGAAGGGGGTATTCGTGGAGTCAGCCAGACCACTGTAGCCAATTCAAATCAGATTTTTCTTTAAAGGGATGGGGCACGGAAGGCTTATCAATGCCTTCTCTTCCTGCCCTTCTTTTTCCCGGAAGAGCTACTCACCCAATCCATGTGGAATACAGTCTCTCCTGAGGCGCAGATATCTGCAAAGTGGGGTGGGAAGAAGAACCTGAGACTCTCATTCCCTTCCTTTCCCTTCTCAGGCTCCTCTCAGTGTCTAAACAGAGAATAAATTGAACATAATAGACCTAAGCTCTGTCTCTGCTAGACCCTGTGGCCTCTCTGGAGGGTACTGTGGTCTGACACTCTTCTGGGGAAGTAGCTTTCCAGCAGCCCTAAGTAACTATAGCTCCCAAGCAAGCTGGGGCTCTCTGGGAGCCTAGAGGAAACAGACTCCATGGCAGGAACCACATTCCTTCATTTAGGATGCCTCCTCAGGTAGCCAGCTCCCTTTATCAGTCACTATGATGCCAGACTCTGTGACAGGGGAGCCACCTGGGCAAGGGGCACAGCAACAGTAAAAGTCAATCTTATGTCAATGTTTTTTAAAGAGATAGTGTCTTGCTATGTTGCCCAGTCTGTCCTGAATTCCTGGCCTCAAGTAAGCTTCCCAAGTAGCTGTATTTATAGGTATGTGCCATCATACCCCACTAATCTGTCAAGATCATACATGGGGCCCTCAGCCTAGGACCCTGGTATGTCTGGGTGTTAGAACTACCTTCCCTTTGAGTGAAGAGGGAGAATGGTGATGGAACCTCCCCCTGGGACCTAGCCCTCAGGTCAGTGTGTAAGTTGGGTCAGTGTGTAAGCCTATTGAGCCCTGGCTGCCCAAAGAACTTGGGTAGAGCCAGAGAGAGGCCACACCATGCAGCACTCCAGGTCCCTGGAGGCCCACTGCTAAACAGCCAGCCCCCACTCAGCTCCTACCCTAATCTTCACGTCTTTTGGAGCCAGTTTCTTCACTTCACTCAGTAGCCTGTCACCAAAACCTGAACAAGCAGAAAAGGAGAATCTCAAGTCAATTCTCTGGGTGTCTAAGCCCATCAGAATCTGGATGTTTCCAGGTATAGGGCCCCAGGAGCAAAGACCAACCTTTGAACAGGGTGGAGCCTCCTGAAAGGACTATGTTGGAGAAAAGTGTGCGCCGGAGATCCATGTCAGACTTCTGGATGGCAAATACCAGGACTTCATGGATGCCCTCACTCTCCTCACCGATCAAGTCCGGCCTGAACAGCAGCTCAGGGGCTCGGAATCGGGAAGGACCAATCTGCAGGATAGAGGGCCAGCTTAAGAGGTTGGGGCTGGGACCTAATTCCCTTTGCATATCTCTTACTAACCAGGTGGCTATGAAGACAGGTTCAAGACAGACTCTATGTGTCAAGGGCCTCAAGGAACAAAGACTGAGCTCCATGGAACAAATAGGGCTTCTGGGAAACTAGAGAGGGGAAGCGTCTATGTTTAATCCTAGCTCTCACATTTTCCATGTAAGAGATCTTTGGCATTAATGCATGGATTCATTCACTCCTGGAAATTTCTTCCTATCAATGGGCATTCAAGGGAGTGGCAACTCACTCTACACTATGCCTACGAGTGATTAAGGACAGCATTAACCCTCCCCCTTCCCAATCCCATCCTGACTTCGGAAAATCTCTCTGAAGCCCCCTTCCCTCCACATGGTGCCTCCTCTGCAGAAGCAGGGCCACTCTTGCTGCTCAGATGGAGGATGTAAAGGGAGACTGGTGCATTGGGCTCCAGCCCTTAGGGGTATCCTGTTTAGGCCCAGATCTCTGTGAGCCTGAGGGGACTGAGGGAACACCAGCCCCCTACCTCAATGGTGCTGCCATCAGGCAGATAGTACTGAGCCTTCTCTGTCTCGAGTGTCTCATCCTTCTGGGGGTTGATGGATAGGTAGCAGGCTCTCTACAAAACCAAGCAAAACTGTCAGGCAGGTAGGACATCTGGCATACACCTAGCCACAGTCCCAAGGGAGTAATGGGACAGGGCTGACATAAAAACCTGTCCATCTGCAGTGAATCCCCTAATGGTCATGGGAGCTGCTGCCAAGAAGCAGGAGCAGGGAGGTCTCTGTTGGCCTTCACTGGATATGAGCTCTCACCTGCTCCACCATCCTGGTGGGGAAGCTTGGAAACGTGGCTCTCTGGATCCTGGGTCTAAGACCACAAACTAATTTTAGTCCAGGCCCAGGGATCTTTCTCCTTATACCACTCACATGGTTCAATTTACTTAAAAAGAAAATTATATTATGACCTTTTCTTTCTTTTTTGAGACAGAGACTCAATATGTGTCATAGCTCACAGCAACCTCAAACTCATGGGCTTAAGCGATTCTCTTGCCTCAGCCTCTCAAGTAGCTGGGGCTATAGGTGCCTGCCACAATGTCTGGCTATTTTTTATTGTAGCTGCCATTGTTCTTACGCTGGCCTAGGCTGGGTTCAAACCCACCACCTCCGGTGTACGTGGCTGGTGCCCTAACCGCTGAGCTATGGGCACTGAGCCGTATTATGACTTTTTCAAGGATGTAAAAGAACCTATGCAATTTGTACATAAGATATAAAAAACATACTGAGCACTTGCATGCAACTCCCTTTCCCCCAACATGATGGCAGCACTTCATGAAGACAAATCTGTTACATAGCTGCCAGGAGGCCTGGTTGGGGAGGACAGGGCCTGAGCTGGGATCAACTTTCTTCACTTGCTCCTCACTGAGGTTCTGGTTCCTACTCCCCCATTCCTCCTTCTCCCATTCCCAATCCCAGCCCTAGGCCCACCCAGCATCACTCACTTCTTTTATTGCCTTGACAATCTCAAATTCGGAGGATGAGTGGAAATCATAGCCCTCCTTACGCAGGTAGAGGCGAAGGAAGCGAGAGACATCTCGGCCAGCAATGTCGATGCGCATGATAGAGTGGGGCATGGCAAAGCCCTCGTAAATGGGCACAGCATGGGTGACGCCATCCCCAGAATCCAGCACCACACCCGTGGTCCTACCTGTGGCATAACTGAAGCGAGAGGGTAAACCATCATTTAGACCTAAGCCCTCACTCTGGGAAGAAACCCACTTTGTTTTAGAGTTCAATGTCAGCCAAACTAAAGCCTGGGCCTGACTTTCTCCAGGGGCCTTAGAATAGGCTGAATGAATACTAAGGAAGCCTGAGTGTTGAAGCAGGCCTCAAAACACCTGGATGAAAGGAGCTGAGCTCCTCCAAGTTCCCTCCCCCACATGCAGACCAGGCCTTTCAATATGAGCAGATGGCCTGGTCTTAAATTGCTTCACAAACCCAGCTTAGGGGCAGCTCAACTTTCTAGATCAGGGGTCCTCAAACTGCGGCCCGTGGGCCGTATGAGGCGGTGTGATTGTATTTGTTCCCATTTTGTTTTTTTACTTCAAAATAAGATATGTGCAGTGCGCATAGGAATTTGTTCATAGTTTTGTTTTTATTTTTTTAAACTATAGTCCGGCCCTCCAATGGTCTGAGGGACAGTGAACTGGCCCCCTGTTTAAAAAGTTTGAGGACACCTGCAGATGAAGAAAAACACTCAAATGTTTACAAGGGTCAGGCAGGAAAAGTAAATGAGTAAAGTAAAATAAGAATATTTTTTACTTCCATAAAAAACTAGTTTTACCCCCACATGGCCTTCTCAGTCTGTTTTTAGTTTTCTTTCTTTTGGGTACAGATATCTATTTCTGTGAGATGAACGGACCAAGTGTCTCCATCAAGAGACTCAACAGAGAATGGGGTGAAGCATGGTGAAGAAGACAGGCTTATAAAGCCTATCTAAATGGTAGCCATTATTCAGCTCTAGCTGATTTTTGCCCTATAGAAATACAGGCCCAGTATCACCAGATGCCATTTTTTCAGAGAAGACAGAAATTTGGATATGAAATCTCCCAATTTTCAAATTCTGGCTCACAATTTTTATAAGGGAGAGAACAAACAATCCTATCTCACAAATGTACAATCTCCACAGCAGACCTAACCCTGGAGCAAGACAGAAATGCAGGGCATGAGAATAGGGACTGTGGTGGTACTTAGATCAAGACTATAGCCTCAGCCTGGTTGGGCACTGGCATACAGTAAGCACTGAATAAATACGTGAACACATTACCGGGCCTTTAGGAAGAGCTGTAGCAACAGCATGTGGCTTCCTCAGCAGGCCTCGCTGAAAGTCTTGGTTACCGAACCCATTGACAGTACCGACACGGTCACTATCAGTCACATCTTTTTTGGTTTCAACTAAGAAGCCTAAATACTCAGTTTCAGCAAAAATCTCACTCCCTTTCCCACCATTCCTTAACCCTTCCCTAGCAAGGGTTACAGGGAGAGCTAAGGTTGCTCTGAACCACTCCAGAGGAGAGTGTGCCTTAATGGTGCCAAAGGAGGACTGCTTTCCCCTGCAATGGGATGGAGCTAGCCCAGTGCTACTCACAGGCTAAGCACAGCTTGCATGGAGATGAAAAGAGCTGGCACATTGAAGGTCTCGAAGAAAACTTCAGCAGCTCGTTCCCGGTTTTTCCGTGGGTTTAAAGGTGCCTCAGTTAGGAGCACAGGATGCTGGTGAAAGAAGCCCAGCAGGTAATCAGGGTGAGGTCAGATTTCCACCCTTATTAGTACTAAGCCCCTGCTTTGATGGTTTGAGAGCCTGGGGACCCTTGTCAGCCTCCCCTCCAAGAAAAGGCAAGTTGGGCCTGTAACCTAGCCCTGCCCAAGTCGTATTCTTACCTTTCCAAACTCAAGCCCCCTTTAAAGTCGCATTCTGACCCTGGCCTCCACTCCTCATTCCCTTCTTGTCCACCAATGTTCATATATAGGCCCCTCTAGCTACTGTTTAACTGTCAAGAAGATTTTATTAAACAAAAAAATTCTGAATTCTTATGATAAAAAATAGTTAATATTTTTCTCAAAATAGAAAATTATATTTCAATATTGAATATGCTTTTAAGAAACTGAAAATATCCTTTCCCTGGTAATTGAAACACCTAGCTTGCATCTTCCTTTGTGTTTGTGAATTGAGAGTTACTTCCTCAGAAGTTAAGCATAATTGGCTCTGAATTCTGAAATATATGGGTTTGAATCCCAGCTCTACCGCTTTATACACAAGATGATCTGGGAAATACTACTTGGGGCTTTCTTAAGCTTCTGTTTGCTTATTTGTAAAATGAGATAATGCTACTTATATCTCACAAGACTGGTATGAAGATTAAATTCAAATGTCTGAAAAGTACATGGCCTGGTGCCTGGCACAGAGTAAGACTCCAACGACCTTGGTAGTTATCATAATCATCCTTATTATCTCTGAGGCAGGGGTTCTGCCCAGTTTTGCAGGGCATGAGCCCTGTACACAGGACCCTCACCTCCTCTGAGAAAGTCTGCAGCTGGTCCTTAGAATAGACATATTGCCAGATGCGTTCCATGTC
Source organism: Loris lydekkerianus (assembly GCA_963574355.1). Classification (NCBI taxonomy): domain Eukaryota; kingdom Metazoa; phylum Chordata; class Mammalia; order Primates; family Lorisidae; genus Loris; species Loris lydekkerianus. The sequence goes on from CAUYPK010080380.1 coordinate 28,119, forward strand.
ATTCCAGTCCTTGACGATGCCATGCTCCATGGGGTAGCGGATAGAGAGTAGACCACGGTGCTCCTGAGGAAAGAACAGGACTTAAAGTCCAGAATTCTGTTTTCCCAGGACTGAGCTAACCAAGCTGAATCACTTGGAAAGGAGCCTTAGCTCCCTGAGTTTCTACACCACTGTTTTCACCCAAGGCTAAGGGTGCGTATCCATTCTCTAAGTCTCTACACTCCTGCAAACTCCCCTTGCTGCCCAAACAGCTAGCAAAGCAGATTTGAATTTCTATGGGTCCTCAGGTGCTTCTAGAGCAAATGACTGGAGGGACTTTCCTCATTACCTGATTTCAGGACATAATCTCTGGCTCTCACTTCTGGATCTCAACACTTAAAAACCAAAATTGGCAACAATGATTCTGTTGGGCTGCTACTAGAGGTTGCCTGAGGACTCTGCCCAAACTGTGCTAATTACCTCATCCCTAGGGTACTAGCCAGAATATCCTTGAATTTGAATTTCTTTTGCCAAAAAAGTAACCATGCCAGGCAATTTTTTTTTTCCTTGAGACAGAATTTTACTCTGTCACCTGGGTAGGGTGCAGCAGCATCACTGTAGCTCACTGCAACCTCCAATTCCTGGGCTCAAGTGATTTTCCTGCCTCAGCCTCCCAAGTAGCTGGGACTACAGGTACTAATTTTCCTATTTTTTATAGAGATGGAGTTTTGCTCTTGCTCAGGCTGGTCTCAAACTCCTGACCTCAAGCAATATACCTGCCTCAGCCTCCCAGAGTGTGAGGATTACCAGTATGAACCACCCTGTTTTCTAGACTGGTCTCAGTGTTTCCCAAAGTGGGGTTCCAGATATTTCTTCTGTAAGACCAGAGGCTGCTCCTAGGAGAAATAAACCAGCTAGTGGGCCTAGGGATGAGAGAAGCAAAAGGGAAATTTTAAGAGAAAATTTCTCTTTTTACTCATGGCTGTGTCCACTTGCTGGAACACTTCCCATATGGTAAATAGTAAAAGTCCTCTGTTGACTTAAGGCTTGTTCTGTAGGCCTGGAAATTACCTCAGCTTTGGGGCCAATGAAGATGTCACCTTCAAGGGCTCCTGCCATGACACGAACATGCTTGGGTCTGCCCACACTAGAAAAAAGAGCAAAGAGGACCATTAATTTTCATTTCATGACAGCACATATACACACTCAAATTCCACTGTGATTATCTTTGAGGAGTGAGGCTATAATTGATTTTGATGTCCTTCTTTGTAGTTTTCTGTATTTTCCATAATTTCTACAATAAATGTGTATTATTTATTTCATGTTTATTATATTTATTTACTTTATAAATTATTGAAATGAATTTTAGAAGATTCAGTACTTTTAGTTCTTCTCTTTTCCCAATCAATATATGTACAGACCAAGAGAGATAAGGAAACAAGAACTTCTAAATATGAATGGTTAACTCAAAAATTTTGGTCTCCTGGCTTGGCGCCCATAGCTCAGTGAATAGGGCACCGGCCACATACACTGAGGCTGGTGAGTTCAAGCGGCCCGGCTTTCTAAACAATGACAACTGCAACCAAAAATAGCCGGGTGTTGTGGCGGGTACCTGTAGTCCTAGCTACAAGGGAGGCTGAGGCAAGAGAATTACTTAAGCCCAAGAGTTTGAGGTTGCTGTTAGCTATGATGCCATGACACTCTACTGAGGGCTACATTGTGACACTCTATCTCAAAAAAAAGAAAAAAAATTTTTTTGGTCTCCTTAGCCTCCTTCCCAGGACCTTGCCTAAGTAAAACTGTGATGCTATAACTCAAGATAGACTTGACAGCCACTTCCTTTTCGCCTCCCTGGAAACTCCTTCCCTAGGCCTCTGTGCTCTTCTGTCTGTAGTTTTTCTGCCTTAGGACGAAAGCTCTGAGAAACTCATTCTCACTAAGTTGGTAGGTATAGTGTAATGTTGTTTTGTTTTTGTTTTTTATTTTTTTGAGACAGAGTCTCACTTTGTCACCATCTGTAGAGTACTGTGATGTCATAGCTCACAGCAACCTCAAATTCTTGGGCTCAAGTGATTCTCTTGCCTCATCCTCCCAAGTAGCTGGGACTACAGGCACTCACAACAATGTCCCCCTATTTTTTTTTTTTTAGAGATGGGGGTCTTGCTCTGGGTCAGGCTGATCTTGAACCTGTGAGCTCAGACAATCCACCCGCCTCGGCCTCCCAGAGTGCCAGGATTACAGGCATGAGTCACTTTTCCCAGCTGTATGGAGTGTTAACTGCAGCCTGGGTGATAAGATAATTTTTTTGTTGTTGTTTTTGTCTTTTTAGACAGAGTTTCACTGTTGCCTCGGTAGAGTGCTGTAGAGTCATAGCTCTCAGCAACCTCTAACTCTTGGGCTTAAGCAATTCTCTTGCCTCAGCCTCCCAAGTAGCTGGGACTATAGGCAGCCACTATAATGCCCAGCTATTTTTTTGTTGCAGCTGTCATTGTTGTTTAGCAGGCCTGGGCCGGGTTCAAACCTACCTGCTTCAGTGTATGTAGGTTACTGGCACCCTAACCACTGAACAACAGGCACTGAGTTGTGATAGGAGAATTTTAAAAAGAAGGCTCCCGAAGAGGCAATCATTCCAAGTATTGGTGACCAGTGATACAATTTTTGGCATCAGATAAAATCAAATTTAACAAAAGAGGGCTCTTGCCTGTGCCTCTCAAATTGAACCATGTACACAACTATTTTCTTTGCTGACTTCAAACCCAGCTCCAGGCCCTTGCTTGTTTCAAGTACCAAGGCTGACAAATGAGTATTTCTCTTCCTGAAAGAGGGAGGCCTGGCCCTAAAACAAAGCTGATAAGCCAAACTTCTGTCTAAGCTACAGAATGACTTACTAGTTTGGAAAGCAGTATTTGGGGATCTGATCACCAGCAAAACCAGCTTTAATAACACCGGATCCCTGAGGAGAGAGGAGAGAGAAGTCAGAACTATCACAAACACAAGAGAGAAGTTTTTTGATTTTTTTTTTTGAAGAGAGAGAGAGAGAGATTTTATATTTGTATATAATATATACAATTCTACGAGCCTGGAAAAAGTGAATGCACATCAAAGGGAAGGAGATGGGACAGGAATAGTGATAAATATTCAATGCACTGATTTTTCTGTAGTCTTTGACTTTTCTATGTTGAACATATTTTATTATTTGCTACATTTTTTTATTGTTGTTGTTGTTGCAGTTATCATTGTTGTTTTAGCAGGCCCAGGCTGGATTCGAACCTGCCAGCCTTGGTATATATGGCCAGTGCCCTACCCACTGTGCTATGGGCGCCACCGAACATATTTTACTTTAGGAATTAAAAATAATATTAATAAAAGCAGAAAGATCACTGGAGCACAGGAGTTTAATGCTACAGTGAGTTATGATCATGGGACAGAGCAAGACCCTGTCTCTAAAACAAGTAAAGAAATAAAAATATTAATAAAGGGGAGAAAAAGAAAGAAAATTTAGGGAGAGAAGAAGAAAACACCTAGATGCATCAAAGCAGCCAAGTTTGGGAACATAATTAGGGTGAGAAAAGCTTATGATTCTTTCTGTTACACCACCATGAGATACTACTTCTTTTTTTTTTTTTTTCCTGAGACAGTCTCACTCTGTTGCCCTGGGTAGAGTGCTGTGGTGTCATCATAGCTCACAGCAACCTCAAATTTCTAGACTGAAACAGTCTCTTGTCTCAGCCTCCTAAATAGCTGGGCCTACAGGTACCCACCACGATGCCTGGCTAGTTCTTTCTATTTTTAGTAAAGATGGCGTCTTGTTCTTGGTCAGGCTGGTCTTGAACTCCTGAGCTTATGCCATCCACCTCAGCCTCCCAGACTGCTAGGATTACCTAGCGGTGTGAGCCACCACACCCAGTCACCATGGGATACTTTTAACCTACTCTCCCAGCTCAGGCCTGAACTCTCCCTGCCTCCAAGGCCCCCGTGACAGATGCCACGATAGTCGTCATCATGCTTGAAGCTAACTCTGATGAATGCACACTGCCTGGTTCTTACTGCAGGGATACAGCACGGTGCTTTGTTTTACTCCTTGGCATCCTGATAGTAAAGAGCAGGGGAGCCCTAAATCCTACTGCTCTAATACTTGGTATGTTGGGTGGGGTGTCCAGAAAAGAATCTAAGTTCTCCCCACAGCATCTCTGGGGCCCAACCAACGTAAACATTGATGTAGATATACATCCCAACCCTGTACAGGACAGATATTGTGGCTTGATATTGTTTGCAGGTACACCTGTTCTCTTCCTTCTTAACTCTTCCACCCAAACATAATTTGCAGCTGGATGTGTGAGTGGGACAAGCCTTTTCCTGCTGCCAGTTGACCACTTCTCCTTGGGTAGAGTGTGATATTTCCAGAATCCACATAGCAAGCAGTAAACATATCCGGAGATGCTAAGCAGCCCAGGAGATGCTAAACAGCCCTTCCTGCTGTTCTGTAGGAGTAGGGGAGTGAGACGGGACATTCTAATGCCTGCCTCTGGCAAGACAGAGGTTGGGAGGAGGAAGTGAGAGGTGGTCGGGGGACAGGAAAAGTGGTATGTTGTAGACAGCAGGGCAAGTCTGCTGTAAGGGAGCCAGAACTTCTCCAGAAGAGAGAAAACAGGAGTCAATGTGCAAACTCATTAGATTGGGCAGTACAGCAAGAAGTCTGGAAAAGGTGTAGCTGTCAAGTGAGCTGAAAGCCTGAGGTAGAGGAGGACACCCAAGGGCTCTGAGATAGGCAGAGATAGGCAAAAGGGCCAAATACATGAGAACTGAGGGAATTTGTCAACTCAATGATTACTCACTACCCTCACCTGTGTGCAGTGATGCTGACTAATCTGATCTCCTGGCAGAGTTGAAAACAAGGATGAGACCTATACTCAGAACCTAGATTATTATATTATTTTTTGAGACAGAGTCTCATTATGTCACCCTTGGTAGAGTGCCATAGCATCACCGCTCATAGCAACATCAAATTATTGGGCTTAAGCGATTCTCTTGCCTCAGCTTCCCAAGTAGCTGGGATTACAGGCACCTACCACAACATCTGGCTATTTTTTGTTGCAGTTGTCATTGTTGTTTAGTTGGCCTGGGCCAGGTTCGAATCTGCCAGCCTGGCGCTGTAACCACAGTGCTACAGGCGCTGAGCCAGAACCTAGATATATTTTAAGAGATGATTTTTGGGCTGGTTGGGGTGGCTCATGCCTATACTTTTAGCGCTCTGGGAGATTGAGGCAGGTGGATCGCCTGAGCTCTGGAGTATGAGACCAGCCTGAGGGAGAGCAAGACTCCATCTTGGAAAAAAGAAAAATAGCCAGCGTTGTTCCAGGCACCTGTAGTCCCAGCTACTTGGGAGGCTGAGGCAAGAGGATCACTTGAGCTCAAGAGTTTGAGGTTGATGTGAGCTATGATGCCACGGCATTCTACTGAGGGCAACAAACTAAGACTCTGTCTCAAAAAAAAAAAAAAGATGATTTTCCTGAATATGTGGTTTGTGGTTTATTAGGAAAAGGACTAGCATCTGGGTTACAAAGCAGATTAAGATGTCAGATTCATTTTTTCCTCTCTATCCTTCCCAGCATTCTGCTTTCTTTCTTCCTTTTTTAAAAATTAATTAATTAATTAATTTTTGGGGGACAGTGCCTCAAGCTGTTGCCCTGGGTACAGTGCCATGGCATCACAGCTCACAGCAACCTCCAACTCCTGGGCTTAAGTGATTCTCCTGCCTCCGCCTCCCAAGTAGCTGGGACTACAGGCACCTGCCACAATGCCTGGCTATTTTTTGGTTACAGCCATCATTGTTGTTTGGTGGGCCTGGGCTGGATTTGAACCTGCCAGCTCAGGTGTATGTGGATGGCACCTTAGCCGCTTGAGCCAAGCCTCTTGGCGCTGAGCCTCTTTTTTTTTTTGAGACAGAGTCTCACTATGTTGCCCTGCGTAGAGTGCCATAGCATCACAGTTCACAGCAACCTCAAACTCTTGGGCTTAAGCCATTCTCTTGCCTCAGCCTCCCAAGTAGCTGGGACTATAGGCACCCGCCACAACACTTGGCTATTTTTGTTGTTGTTGTTATTGTAGTTGTCATTGTTGTTTGGCCGGCCCAGGCTGGATTTGAACCCGCCAGCTCTGGTGCATGTGGCTGGTGCCCTAGCCACTGAGCTACAGGCGCTGAGCCTTGCCTTTTTCTTTTGTTTTTGTTTTTTCTGAGCCAGAGTATCCCTCTGTTCTCATGAGTTGAGTGCTGTGAAATCATAGCTCACACAAACCTCAAATTCCTGGGCTTAAGCGATCCTTTTGCCCCAGCCTCCTGAGTAGCTGGGACTACAGGCACCAGCCACAACCCTGGCTATTTTTTAGAGACAGGGTCTTGCTCTTGCTCAAGCTGGACTCAAACTCCTGAGCTCAAGCCATCCACCTGCCTTGGCCTCCCAGAGTGCTAGGATTACAGGCATGAGCCACAGTGCCCTGCTCATCCTCTGCTTTCTATTAGAATTTATGATTACCATGTTTTAAAATGTCTGGTTAATGCGAGGGTACAAACGACTAGGTTACAATATTTGCATTTGTTAGGTAGAGTTTCGCTTGTAGTGGTGTCCCTCACCCAAAAGGTGTGCCATATACCCTTACATTGTGCCCATTAAGTGGGAGCACACCAATCCCCTCCACTCCTCTATGATTACCATTTATGTCTCTATTCAATCTAAGTTTCCTGAGCCCAGAGAATTTATGTATGGGTGATATTTGGCATTTACTGGATCCTCAAGAGATGCTGGCTGACTAAAATTAAAATCAAGTGCAAATGACTGATGGAACCTGAAAGAGCAGTTGGAATGCCAGAAGCCCCAGGCAGGGGTGGTGCTAGAAAGGCAAAAGCAACAGGGCTGGGAATGATGCACAAGGTGAAACCAGACCCAGCATGTCCCTGCAGACCCTGAGCAGGCCTGCTAGGCCAGTACTTGGGTGAAGAATCAGTGGGGTTCTACTCTAGCAATACCACAAGAACATACAAAAGGCTCTTGTCCATTTCTTTAACATTTACAACTAGGAACTGTGTACCTGGCAGATAAGCTCTTTGTTATTAACTCTGGCAAAGCCAAGTAAACAAATGCCTTGTAGAGACTTATTGGAAAAGTAGTCTTATGAAATATTTAATTTATGAGAACTCAAGTCTGCTGCTAGCTATCCACCGACCATTCTTCTGATGCAGACAAATAAACAGCATATCCCTCAACAAGCCTGTCCCAGGACTTGCTGGCTATAGACTGGGCAGACTTTATTCTAAGCACATCTGATTATTCTTGACATGCTGGGAAAGAGGGAGTGTTGTCTCTCATTTTACAGGAAGGAAAAGGATGCTGAGAGATTTGTAGCTATAGATTTCAGGGCACAGGTTAAATGGTGGCCATTTTGACTCAAAGACATATTTTGTTTGGCCCAGCTTTTTTTCTTAGTGGATGGCCTACTGAGTGAACACTGGCCATTTTTTTTCTTTTTTTTTTTTTTTTTTTGAGCCAGAGTCTCACTTTGTTGCCCGTGGTAGAGTGCCATGGTGTCACAGCTCACAGCAACCTCAAACTTTTGGGCTCAAGCAATTCTCTTGCCTCAGCCTCCCAAGTAGCTGGGACTACAGATGCCTGCCACAAACCCCGGCTATTTTTAGAGATAGGGTCTCTAGTTCAGGCTGGTCTCCAACTCATGAGCTGAAATGATCCCTGAGCCTTGGCCTCCCAGAGTGTTAAGATTATAGGCGTGAGCCACGGAGCCCAGCTGGCCCAACTTTTTAAAGAATAACTTTACTGAAATAAGATTCATCTGCCATACAATTTACCCATTGAAGGGGTATAATCCCATGGTTTTAGGTATATTCAGAGTTGTGGAACAATTGCCACAATCTACTCTGAGAATACTTTCATCACCCAGAAAGAAACCCTGTACCCATTAGTAGGCCCTTCTTATCCCACTCCCAACTCTTCCAGCCCTAGGCAACCACTAATTTACTTTCTGTCTCTGTAGACCACAAAGTACTTTTACATTAATTGCCAATAGCTATGATAAAATCTGAATATTGTATATGCAATTTAGTATTTCTGATTTCTCTATAAAAATTGGAAGATCTGGCAACAAAGGGCCTAAATTCCTGCCCGGGGACAACTGGATGGAAATGAGAAGCCCTTGGTTCAGGCTTACTTAATTAAAAGAACTTTCTAAATTTCACAAAAGGTGTCTGGTAGACTACCCCATCCCTCCTCTTTTTTTTTTTTTTTTTTTTCTTTTCTGAGACAGAGTCTGGTTGTTGACCCAGGTTAAAGTGCTGTAGCATCATAGCTCACAACAACCTCAAATGCTTGGGTTCAAGCCATCTTCCTGCCTCAGCCTCCGGAGTAGCTGGGACTATAGGAGCCTGCCACAACACTCAGTTAGTTTTTCTTTCTTTATTTTTTTTTTGTAGAGACAGAGTTTCATTTTATCACCCTCGGCAGAGTGCCATGACGTCACAGTTCACAGCAACCTCTAACTCCTGGGCTTAGGCGATTCTCTTGCTTCAGCCTCTCGAGTAGCTGGGAATACAGGCTCCTGCCACAACACCCAGCTATTTTTTTGTTGTTAGCCGGGGCCGGGTTTGAACCTGCCACCCTCGGTATATGGGGCTGGTGCCCTATCCACTGAGCCACAGATGCCACACTAGTTTTTCTATTTTTAGTAGAGACAGAGGTCTTGCTCTTGCTCAGGCTGGTCTCTAACCTGTGAGCTCAGGCAATCCACCAGCCTCAGCTTCTCCAGAGTGCTGAGATTATAGGCCTGTATATTCAGCAAATGTTAACGGGAAAATGGCTTAAATTCCTCCCACTTCACCTTTTGGTAGAATTATTGGCATAATAAAGGAAATGTTTTCCCATAGTAAAGACAGGTCAATTCTATAAATCTTAAAACTGAAAAATGCACCACTGCTTTAATGGATTTCAAATATACTATTAGGCAAAATAAAGTAAAAATTGACAAGCATTAGCCTAAATGATATTAAAGAAGATAGCTAAAAAAAAAAAAGATAGCTAGAGATGGAACTCCTACTGACAATTTAAGAAAAGAAAATTTAATTTGTCAGTGGGGTGAACAAATTGTTTCTTCTGCACTGCTGATGAAAACAGGAAATTCATAATTTCTACACATTTTTGTCTTTTTACAATTAAAGGAAAAGGCAAAAGCAGCACACAGAGTCTGACTAAAGATAGAAAAGAAATGTAATGCTCCCTGAAAATCAACATTTAGAACAAGGATCCCTACTCAATTTTCTGCAGTGACTTACAAGGGTAAATGCCTCTTGCTTTCTTTACTTAAGGACTATAAGAGCCGGGCGCAGTGGCTCATGCCTATAATCTTAGCACTCTGGGAGGCTGAGGTGGGTGGATTGCCTGAGCTCACAGGTTCCAGACCAGCCTGAGCCAGAGCAAGACCTAAAAATAGCCAGGCACTGTGGCTGGCACTTCTACTCCCAGCTTCTGGGGAGGCTGAGGCAAGGGGATCGCTTGAATTCAAGCATTTGAGGTTGCTGTGAGCTGTGACTCCATGGCATTCTGAGGGCTACAAAGTTAGATTCTGTCTCAAAAAACCCCCCAAAACTTAGGGACTGTAATACTATGATAGAGAAATTCAGTTATTCATTCACTCACCCGTTAATCCAATGAAAAAACATTTATTGAACACACAATGGTGCCAGGTCCTAGATACTGTGTGTGTAGATGGAGGTGAATAAAGAGAGATTAATTGAAAAATGAAAGAATACCATCTTTTCCCACAAGCATTTCATAGTCTAGTGAGGGAGACAAAAAATCCTCTAGACTAGGTGCCTGTAGTCTAATATTGAGTCTAGAAAAAAAATGAGCTCAACCTTGCCTATGTCAAGGAAGAAATCCTACTCCTCTGGTAAGAAGGAAAGCTAACAACGGAAAAAACACCTATTCCTGGAAGAAGTGAGGAACTTGGAATTGGATCTCAGTCTGATTATTGGCTCCTCATCTTCTAAACTGGGTGGTTTGAATACTGTTATTTAACCTCTTCTACACGAACTGGGGATGGTAATTCCTGTCTACCTAACAGAGCTAAAGCTTAAAGAGAAAGGACATTGTACAATGGCCTAAGAGCTGGGCCAATACAGAGAATCTGACAGTTTAGGACAGAAGGAATTGTTAGTTTTGTCTCAATGAAGGAACACAGAAGGTGCACAGAAAGGTATGAACCACTCTTTGGAGACAAAAAAAATGCAGTCTTTTTTTTTTTTTTTTTTTGAGACAGTCTCAAGCTGTCGCCCTGAGTAGAGTTCATCACAGTTCACAGCAACCTCAAACTCTTGGGCTTAAGCGATTCTCTTGCCTCAGCCTCCCAAGTAGCTGTGATTACAGGCGCCTGTCACAATGCCCGGCTATTTTTTGGTTGTAGTTGTCATTGTTGTTTAGCTGGCCCGGGTCGGATTCGAACCCGCCAGCCTCGGTGTATGTGGCTGGTGCTCTACCCACTGAGCTACGGGAGCTGCCAAAAAAAAATACAGTCGTTTTATAGTGGTCCCTTTCCCTCCAAAATAGGTGCAGTATTTAGATTCGTTCTATTTGTCACTATTGATGCATTTGTGTGAGGGTGCTAGCAAAAGGAACGACCGATAAAGCACTGGATTTAGGGCATCTCCACTGTGTGACCTTGGGCTCATTTTACCTATTCTCGCTTCAGTTTTCTCAGCTGTATTACGATGATCAAACCTACTCCATAGTAACTATCCACCCAGTTTTTGTAGGAATCCAACTCGAATGTATGTAAAAGCGTCCTGGAAGAGCTAGAGCACCTGCCAAATATTTCCACCTAACAACTAGGCGTTCCGAAGAGGAAAACCACCTTCCTGCTTGCTCTGTCACTCTTCTTTCTCACAGAAATAACTGAAATCCTACGGCTCTTTCCGGCATTAGATTCTCCGGCCCCACCCAGAAACACACCACCAAACCACAGCGCAGGCTCATAACGAAGGAAACTTAGCCCTCCTACCGCCGCAGACAGGACCTCGCCTTCAAACCCCCCCACTGAGAGTCCTGAAAGCCAATCCCCACAGCCTCCGTGCACTGCACCGCCCCTTAGAGAGTGGAAACACTATGGCGGCCGGAAGAACGGCAGGGGCACGAGCCAATCACTGCCCTCATCCGGCAAGGCCCAGAGGCGGGGTCGCCAGCCAAGACGGACAGCCAGGAAAGCCAATAGAATAATCGGAAACTGGGCGGAGGGCGGACGACAGGTTCTCCCAGAGCGGTTAAGGCCCCTGGAACCAAAGACCCAAGGACCCGTTCAGGGTCCCTTTATGCACCCCAAAGTTTCCCACCTTACAGTTGCTGGCCGGCCGCCCTACCTGCTGATAGGTGGGGAGGAGATGGAGGCGGCGGCGACTGAACCCTCCTGACAGGCCAGGCCAGTGACAAAGAGCCGGTGGCCCAGGGGGAACCCCGGAAAGCGAGCCTTTCAAGGAAAAGAGCCTAGATCCTTTTAGATATAGTAAAGACGCAACTCACGTTGTCGATCACGACAGGCTGGTTAGCAATCACATCGTACGACTCCATGGCAGAGGAATCTCTCCTTCCGAGGAAGGAACTGCTAACCAGATCAGCAGCTAGCGCCACTGACACGCATGCGCAGTCTACCCGCCGGCTCAGGGAGGCCAGGGAGCGGCCCGACCCCGCCACCGGAGAACTACAACCCCCAGCATGCTTTGCTTCTGGGTTAGCCGCTGGGTCTGCAGCAGAGCCCCGCCTAATTGGAGGCATTTCCGATGCACAGTACCCTGGGGTTTGTAGGCTGCATAGAGTAAATTGATGGAGACATAAATTAATAGTTGTGTTGCATGCCCTGGATCTGTACTCCCTTTAAAGGGGTTCGCAATGCATGATGAAGTATGTAGTCTTCTTGAGTACTTGACTGTAGTCTATTTGGATTGGTCAGTAATTCGTGGACGTTTGGATTTTGCAGATCAGGCCTACCACTCCCTCCCAACCCGTCCCGTTCCCTTGCACAATATAAAGTTGCTGTTTTATTTGGGTCTGTAAGAGTAGCATCTCACACTCTAATAGCAAGGAAAACTTTACACATGCATACACATACACACACACAATCACCTGAAGAACATATTCCTCAAACAAAGGAAAATAAATGAAATTAGCTTTAAAGGGGGAAAAAGCTGTACATTGTTGTTGTTTTTCGCGTTTGTACCTGGGTAAGTGTAAACTTTGCAACAGGGTACCATTGGTCTGAAGATTGGCATTTGGAACTATTAGTATAGGTGATCTTTTGCTCATTAAAACATCATCTAAGGGGTTCAAGAACTGCTCTAGTATATCTTTCATTTTTATGAACAGCTAGAATTGACATTGATGGTAAGAAAACGGAGGTGAAGAGAGGTTATATGTCACTGCTTTCAAAGGAGCCCAGTGCATTTTTCTTTGGATTATTTCCTCCTCCGCCCAGCTTCAAGTTGCAAGGGCCCTTTTGTCTGTCAATAGCACTAGGACACATTAGATATATAATCTATTAAGACTAATACCACACGGATGAATGAATCAATACATTGTAAGATTAGGTTTAAATCGTTGTTAGCAGTGTGTCAACAAAATAATGACAAACCCTTTGTGGGCGCATTTCTCGGTGTTTTCGTGGGACCCTAGCACCTCAGAAAGATGCCTCAGCTCTATTAAACCTGGGTTCCTCCTAACACTAGGGGGAGACCAAGAGCGTTGGAACACTCCCAAATAATGGAGAGGGAGGCGGGGGCCATCGCCAAGTCACGCCTTCCCTACTTGTGACTGGCACAGAAGCTAACCAATGGATGCCGGGATAGGGCGCGCCGGTGCCCCGCCCCCTGAGAGCCCCGCGGGCGGGAGCCACCCTCCGGCAGACTCAGCGACGGCGACGGCTTGGGCGGACAGTGCACCGTGCGCAGGCGCGGAGCTAGACTTAGCTGCAGCCCCCATCGCCTCGGGAAGTCGTACCCACCGAGTGCGTCCGCTGGCCGGTCAGTTCTTTCCTCTTCGTCTGTCCTCTCCGGTTCCCTCACCGCCCTACGCACACTGATGGCGGAGCTGCGGCCTAGTGGCGCCCCCGGCCCTACCGCGCCCCCGGCCCCTGGCCCTACTGCCCCCCCAGCCTTTGCCTCGCTTTTTCCCCCGGGACTGCACGCCATCTACGGAGAATGCCGCCGTCTTTACCCTGACCAGCCGAACCCGCTCCAGGTTACCGCTATCGTCAAGTACTGGTATGCCCTGGGCCGCGGCGGAGGTGGGGGGGAGGACGGACAGGGGCGAGCTGGGAAGAGTTAAAGCCCTGGGGGCTAAGTAATTTGTGGGAGGGGAAGGAGGAGGAGGGGAATGGTTAAAGCACTTGGAAGGAGGGCTCCTGCTGCGAGGGAAGAAGTTAAGGCTCTAGTTGGAAATGGGGACAAAGTGGTTAACGGAGTCTGTGGGTAGCGAAGAGTTAACCGGGATTAGGAGACTAAGAGTGAGGACTAGGGATGTGTGCAGGAGCAGAAGGGGGAACGGTATGAGAGAGGGAACTGTAAACGTAGTGAAAGGAGGGGCGCCTGTAGGGGGTCATTAGTGGGTGAGGGCAAGCCAAGTGGGGAGAGGCTGAAGTGGGATGGGGGAGGCGCGGCGGGGCCTGGGAAGCATATGAGAGGGCTTTGGAAAAGCGAGGCTGGAGAAGCTCAAGAGGGCACCGGACTGCAGGGGATAGGGGCGGGCTTGGGGCCCGGGGCTCTTCTGTGGGTGGGAGGCACGAGATGAGAGCCTTGTGCTCGTGGAGGGATGAGGAGGTCTTTTGATACCTTACTGATGAGCTCAGACGTCCTATCAGTGCAAAGCTTTTGCTTTTGAAGTTTGACGGAGCAACTCTTACTGATAAACTTTTTGCTAACTCTGCACAGTTCTCTTTCTCGGTGCAGAGCTTCCTTCTGGCTCCATAGCAGCTTTGCTTTAGTACATTAACTAAGAACAGGGGCAGAGAGATCCATGGTTTAGTTCAGGTGGAAGGGGACCACAGCTTCCTACTTCCATGATGGAGACCTTGGACCCCAGCAGGGAGGAGAGAGTACAGTTGGACATTAAGAAGAGCTTCCTGGGTTCAGTGCCTGTGTCTCAAGCGCCTAGGGCTCCAGGGCTGGAGGGTTCGAATCCAGCCCCCACAACAATGACAACTACAACCAAAGAATAACCAAGCATTGTGGCGGGCCCCTGTGGTCCCAGCTACGTGGGAGGCTGAGGCAGGACAATTGCTTAAGCCCAAGAGTTTGAAGTTGCTGTGAGCTGTGATGCCATAGCACTCTACCCAGGGTGACAGCTTGAGACTCTGTCTCAAAAAAAAAAAAAAAAAAAAAAAATGAAGAAGAAGAAGAAGAGCTTCCTGGCCACTAGCTGCCTTTTCCCTGGGAAGCTGAAGGTAACCCTTAAATAGCCCTGGGATGAGAATGGTCTTTTCCAGTTTCCCATTTCTGTGGGTTGGGAGGCGCCAGATGAGAGCCTTGTGCTCATGGAGGGATGAAGAGGTCTCCTTTTGATACCTTACTGATGAGCCCATTTGTATTTGCAATCCTTCCTACAGGCTTTGGGCAAAAAAGGTATTATGGGGACTCTGGAAAAGAGCCTGTCTTCATGATCTTCACAAGCTGAGTGAAGTATTGGTTGAATCTGTTCATGACCACATTCATGTATGCACCATATTAGATGATCCCCCTCAGAGAGTCCTGAAAGACAGTTTGGCAGCTGCTTTGGGGTGTGGCCAAATGGTAGATCCAAAGGCAGAAGTGGAGGTCTTGTCTTTGCTGGTTACCTCTCCCTTTAGGATTAAGTCTTTCTGCTTATGACAGCGTCATCTTCCTCTGGAGATGGCAGTCTTTAGGCTGTGCTGGGCTGAGGCCAGCTCCTTGTGTCAGTGGAAGGCTGACAGTGTAGAGGGCCTAGGGTCCAACCACTAACTCTCTTAAGGAGGGCCACCTGGAGCAGCCTTCTCTGGGTAGCCAGGAGGAGGTGTGTTCTGTCTGGCAGGCATAAGGTTCTTTGGTAGAGAGGAGTTTTTGAAGAGTGCTTCTGAGTGGAAAGCAGCTATTGCTAACCTTAGCACCCATTCCAATTGTGCCTCTATATTGAACTATATGTTGTGTTGAACTTTTTGTCATGTGTCCTGAGAAAAGTTGGCCTGGCTCTGCCGTGTTGTTTGTTCAGGCATCACTTGAGTGTGAATAGAAATCCCTGCACAGATTTAGCCAACTGCTTTTATGTCACCCAAGTGGCTATAAAAGGTAGAGGTGTGTGTAATGATATCAAAGCACAAGCAAAAGACTAAGACTGGTTTGGGCAATTTTTTTTCAATCCTAGGGCAAGCTTGTTAACCAGCCCATGTCTTCACAGATGGGCCAGCATGTAATGACAAATGAAGAGGCTTGTATAGCACTTCGCGAAATCAGAAATGCTGCCTAGATCCAAGAAAATGTAAGGGGGGGGGGGGCAGCTCCGTGACTGATTCTTAGATTCAGAGGGATTTACAAAATTAAGATCCTGAAATTCATTTATATCCCTCACATTTGGGATCCCATAGGCTCATGACTGAGCCGGGCTACCTGTGTCTGGCTATGGCTCAGGATTCCATGGGATTCCTTTTGTAGTACAAAGTGGCTTTTTTGCCAGTAGTCCCTGGGCAGCAGAGACATTTTGGCTGAAAGCTGAGAGTTTGATGAGCAAGGATGAAAGCAGAGAGGCAGACCCAGTACCATAAGCCCACTCTAGTCCTGCAAATGCCCTGTGTAGAGAAGTCAGATGTTCGAGGAATTAAGTTGAGGAATGAGACATTGGATAACATCTTCTTCTAAGTATAAAATATGATTTTTTTCCCCACATACTCATCTGGTCTCTGAGTAGTAGAGCAGAACACTCCATGCTTGTGGGCAAGGTTAATTTTGCTCGATTCTTGGTTATTCCCTGCAGTTGTTTTAAGGTATTTTAAGGTAATGGCTGTCTTTGATGTGACACCTCCTATAAGACTTGGTCAGAGGAGGGCTGCAGTGCTATGGCAGATGGAGCAGAGAATGGTGAATACAATTTTCCTGCTTATTGCTGTATGGACCTAGGCTGTAGGAGGGGCAAGGTTGGCAATTTGTGGCAGTTTACTGTAGCAGAGATAGGGCCTATAGTCACTTCTGTCTGTTCTGGGGTTCTGCAGCTATAATGGGGTCCTCCCAGCAATCTCTACCATTTTCTTTCCTCCATTCCTTCACAAACTTAATCTAGCTGGTTGTGGAATTAATCAAATTATTTGGCAAAATTAAAGTTAAGAGCAGACATGGAGGTTTGTCCCTTTTCCTCAGCTGAAATTCTAAACTATTTGCAGCAACTTTCTTATAAATTCTGTAAATAACTTAGCATTTCCTAGCAGAGAATAAGGATTTCTACAATGGCAAATAATATCCTGGCAAAAGAGGATGAAGCCAGACTTAATGGTTTTATTTTATTTTTTATTTTTTTATTTTTGAGACAGAGTTTCATTATGTCACCCTCAGTAGAGTACTGTGGCATTACAGCTCATAGCAACCTCAAAATCTTGGCCGTAAGTGATACTCTTCCCTCAGCCTCCCAAGTAGCTGGGACTACAGGCGCCTGCTACAAGGCTGGCTATTTTTTTTCTCATTGTTGTCATTGTTGTTTAGCAGACCCAGGCCAGGTTCAAACCCATCAGCCCTGGTGCATATGGCCAGTGCCCGAACTACTGAGCTACGGGCACCGAGCCCCTGTTGGTTTTAAATAGTGTTTCAATTAAATGTTACTGGCACACTAGCTGGGATCATGTGTAACATGTCTTTTATTTTGTTGTTAGCTTTCCACCAGCACACTATGACCATTGCAAGGTATATTTCTTTAGTGTCCCAGGGCAGGCAAAGTTTTTGTGGTGTGTGTAATGGTTGGGATGTTTGAGCTAGCTCAAATGCAGTGTTTGGGGTCTAAATGCAGACTTCCTTTTGCTAATGGTTTCTGTTTAGTCTGTTTCTTAAGTTTATCAAGTTTCTCTATCCATTCTGAAGAAAAGCAGAATTTTTTTTTTTTTTTAAAGCACTAATTACGAAAGGGAACTCATTGAATTCAATTCTCAGTATGAAATAATAACTAAATCTGTTCCTCAGCTGCTTCTCTGTTGAATTGTGGGGGGAATTTAATGTAGTCTTCAGAGACCTGAACCATTTAATGTTCCAGCTCTCCTTTTGAGGTGACAGTCTCTTGGGAATATCTTTTGGATGCAGACTCTCACAGGGTTTGTTTTGCTCCTTCTGCAGTTCTTTGCAGAGCTGAGCTAGCCTAAGTTTGGCCTTTGTCACTAGCAATGATAAAAGACCAGCTTTGGTCCATGGAGTGCAGTCTGGGGTCTGCATGGACTATAGTCTTCGGGTTTGTTTAGAACTAGCTGTAATTAACATAGGGCACAATATAGGCTTTCAGGAATTAGCTGTCTAAGAGGCAGGAGTGAAGCAGAGCCTCTGCTTCCAGAAACAATGCCCACCGGGGATGCTCTGGATGGTCTTTCAACAGAGGCCAATTGATTGACTGATGCACCTCTTGCCTTGAAGGTTGGCATGTCTACATGCACCATAGAGGAGAGATAATCCCTGCCAGTCCCATTTAAGATCAGTAATTTGAAACAGGAGAAAGCAAAATGGGCAACTACCCAGTCTATTTTGTTTCTAAAAGGGGCCCTGCCTGTTGGGAGTAAGAGAAGGGGGCCTCTTGTGCTTGTAGAGTTGGACAGCCCCGTCTCATCTTAGAGAGCTGTAGCTGCTCTTCAGTTTTATTTCACCCCAGACCCCTCCAAGATGGGACCTTTGGGTTTGTAAGGCAGAGCCTTTAAACTTGACATTGTTTAGTTTCCAGGTTTACGTCAACACCCCTGTGTTTGGTCTTTTGCAGGTTGGGTGGCCCAGACCCTTTGGACTATGTTAGCATGTACAGGAACATGGGGAGCCCTACTGCCAACATCCCCGAGCACTGGCACTACATCAGCTTTGGCTTGAGTGATCTCTATGGTGACAACAGAGTCCATGAGTGAGTACCTGTTCTCCATCCACCTGCCAGTCCCTTAGCCTTGAACCTTATTTCTGAGGGTTTCCCGAGCAGGGGTGATAGTGTAATAGTTCTGTGAGGTTGGCACTTACAGTGCCTCACAGAAGTGTTGGCACTTCTCAGGTGGTACCTCTGGGTTTCTGCCCTCTGCCTGTCTTGTGCCAAGGTGGTCCATGTTAGAACCTGATTCCTGTTCATATGGTATGGGAAAGTGTCAGT
The DNA here is from genome assembly GCA_963574355.1 of Loris lydekkerianus. Taxonomy (NCBI): domain Eukaryota; kingdom Metazoa; phylum Chordata; class Mammalia; order Primates; family Lorisidae; genus Loris; species Loris lydekkerianus. Next base: position 46,463 of record CAUYPK010080380.1, read on the forward strand.
AATGTTCAGCAAGAGTTCCAAAACTACCATGTTTTTCCAAGCTTGCTCTTGAGTTTGGGCTCAGAGGACAGGTAGTGTAGCTATGCCCAGAACTTGGGCTGATGCCTCTAAGTCTGCTTCCTTTTATCCCCTCCCCCCAGCTGATTATGAACAATTTAAAAAATAAAGCAAAGTTAGAAGAATTTTACAGTGAACACTCATATATCCAACAACCCAGTTTCTTTCTTTCTTTCTTTCTTTGTTTTTTTTTTTTTTTTTGAGATAGAGTCTCACTATGTTGCCCTCAGTAGAGTGCAGTACTGTCACAGCTCACAGCAACCTCAAACTCTTGGGCTTAAGCAATTCTCTTGCCTCAGCCTCCCAAGTAGCTGGGACTACAGGTGCCCGCCAAAGTGCCCGGCTATTTTTTTTTTTGAAACAGAGACTCAAGCTGTTGCCCTGGGTAGAGGGCTATGGCATCACAGCTCACAGCAACCTCCAACTCCTGGGCTCAAGTGATTCTCCTGCCTCCGCCTCCCAAGTAGCTGGGACTATAGGCGTCCGCCACAATGCCCAACTATTACGGCTTTTTTTTTTTTTTTGAGACAGAGCCTTAAGCTGTTGCCCTGGGTAGAGGGCCATGGCATCATAGCTCACAGCAACCTGCAACTCCTGGGCTCAAGCGATTCTCCTGCCTCTGCCTCCCAAGTAGCTGGGACTATATGTGCCCGCCATAACGCCCGGCTATTTTTTGGTTGCAGCCATCATTGTTGTTTGGCGGGCCCAGTCTGGATTCAAACCTGCCACCTTAGGTGTATGTGGCTGGTGCCTCAGCCACTTGAGCCACAGGTGCCAAGTTGCAGCTATTTTCTTGTTGCAGTTGTTTAACAGGCCCGGGCGCGTTCAGTATGTGGCTGGTGCCCTAACCACTGAGCTACACGCTCAGAGCCCCAGTTTCTACTGTTAACGTTTACTTTACTTGCTTTATCACAAATCTGTTCACCTCTGTATCCCTTTATCCATCTTACCTACTTCCTTTTAACCTGCATTTATCTTTGCTTACATTATCCACAGCACATTTTTTATCTTAGCCGTCTTCCATTTGTTGCCTTGTGCACTTCTTTTTTCTTTTTTTTTGTAGAGACAGAGTCTTACTTTATCACCATCGGTAGAGTGCCATGGCATCACACAGCTCTCAGCAACCTCCAACTCCTGGGCTTAGGCGATTCTCCTGCCTCAGCCTCCTGAATAGCTGGGACTACAGGTGCCTGCCATAACTCCCAGCTAAGCCCTGTGCACGTCTACGTGCCTCCTCTGCTGCCGTCTGTTATCACCTAATGTGTGTTTAGGGAAAACAAATTTTTAATACTAAATTAAACATAATCAACTTAGTATTAAATCAGATAAAACACAGCAGCAGCTAGAATAATTATAAAAGCTAATATTATTAAGCACTGATTATGAGTCAGATACTCTTCTAGTCATTTTATATGTATATGTTTTTAACAAATTTAATTTTCACAACAACCCTATAATACTTGTAGGTACTAAAATTTGCCCCATTTTCAGGTGAGGAAACTGAGATACTGTTGCCTATTATCAACAGCTTAGAAGTGGCAGAGCCGAGATTTGAACACAGTCTGGCTTCAGAGTTCATACTCTGTGCTATATTGCTTTTTAAACCATTGTATTAGGTACTCCCATAAGGTACCATCTATAGTTTTAAAAACCATTCTTTCCAGCAGTGCCTGTAGCTCAGTGGGCAGAGCACCCACCACCTACACCGAGGCTGGTGGGTTTGAACCCAGCCAGGGCCTGCTAAACAACAATGACAACTATAACAAAAATATAGCCAGGCATTGTGGCGGGTGGCTGTAGTCCCAGGTACTTGGGAGGCTGAAGCAAGGAAATCGCTTTTAAGCCTAAGAGTTTGAGGTTGCTGTGAGCTGTGATGCCAGAGCACTCCACTGAGGGTGACATAGTGAAACTCTGTCTCAAAAAACAAACCATTTTTTCCAATTTATATTGGTTTTTTTTTTTTTTTTTTTTCAAGAGAATTAAATCATTTATTGATTACACATGATAATGGTAGATACACAAGCTTCATTCTCATCTGTAATTTTATCTGGTACCATTATTCAATTTAGATATAGTGCATAGGATATGCCAACAATCACCTTTATAACAAATAATTCCATGATTTTCCTTGAATGACCCCTTTAAATGGTGAGCTTCAGGTCACAACAGTAACCCTCAGTTCAACTACACCAAGGTTTCTGAAGACAATGGCTTCTTCATCCAAGCAGGTTGTAAATGAATTTCAAATAGAACCTGGCATCACCCTGAAGGAATTCTAGCTTCACACTTTTGGAAAGTTTACCAAAATGGCTTCAGAGTAGACTAACTTTATACAGCACATTTAAAAAAAAAAAAAGACACATTTATTCAGCGTCATGATCAGACTATTACATTTAGCAATCAACAGCATGGGTGCAAAAAAAAAAAAAAAAATCTACATTAAAACCCTTTGTTGGAATGCTTTACACTTTCCACAGAACAGAAACTAAAATAACCTGTTA
>CAUYPK010080382.1:0-22900 GCA_963574355.1 Loris lydekkerianus
GATAATTTAAGAAGCCCTATATCTTTTTTTTTTCATTTTTTAATTTTTTATTGTTGGGGATTCATTGAGGGTACAATAAACCAGGTTACACTGATTGCATTTTTTAGGTAAAGTCCCTCTTACAATCGTGTCTTGTGCCCAAAAGGTGTGACACGCACCAAAGCCCCACTCCCCTCCCTCCTTCCCTCTCTTTGCTCTTCCTTTCTGATTTCATTTCTTTTTTCTTTTTCTTTTTTTTTTTTTTTAAGCAGAAACTCAACTTTATTGTGTCAAGCAGCCACTTATGTAGAGCGTGGGGAAGGGGCTGGGAAAGAAGGCGGGGGATGAGGTGCGTGTCAGGGTTGGGGCAATGGCATGGTACCACGTTGGCTGTATCTAGGTAGAGGCAGTTTTAGGCCGGGCCTTGCTGAGTCATTGCTACGTGGAAGTAGCTCGATGGATCTATTTCTAGTCAGGCTCTGGAAGTTGCACTAGGCCTCAGGCACATGGCAGGGCCCAACAATTCCTCTTTTGTTTTTTGTATGGTGGAAAAACATAGCTCCTGTCTTAGGTTGCCTGCTCTTGCAGTTTCAGTCTTACCCATCATAGAGATACAAACATCAATGGTTTGGTCCCTGTCTTAGGTTGACTGAACGCAGAGTGATCTTACCCGTCTTTGGGTACTATGAATGTAACCCACTGTGCAGCCTCTTCATATCCTGTCTTAGGTTGTCCCAGTTTGGGGAATCTTACCAGAACCAGGGAATTTGAAGATAAATCAACTGTGATCATACTAAATAACAAAATGAAAAAAAGAATGAAGAAAATTAATATACTCTCAAGGGCATATGGGACACTATCATATATAGCAACATATATATATGGGAGTTCCTGCAGGAGAAGAGAAAAAAAGGAAGGAAAAGTATTTGAAGAAATAATTTCTAAAGTCTAAGAAAATTTGATTTAGAAAAATGACTCAGTGGTAGCAAGTAGCAAAACAGTGTCCCAGTAGGATAATCTCAAAGATGTCCACATGTACAGACATCATAACAAATTTCAAAAACCAAAGACAAAGAGAGAATCTTAAAAACAGCAAGAGAATAAAAATGTAACTCTTTCATGCAAGAGATTCTTAATAAGAATACCAGCTGACTTCTCATTAGAGATAGGTGGTGGAAGGCAATGGGATAATATATTCAATATGCTAAAAAGGAAAAAAAAATCAACCAAGAATTTTGTCTCTAGTAAGCTCTTTTTCAAAAACATAGATATTAAGACTTTCCCAAATAAACAAAACTGAGATAATATGTATCCAAATAGATCTTCCCTGTGATAAATACCACTGAGAATCCTTCACTCTGAAAAAAATATATATATATATTCAAAAGAAAAACTCAAACTTACATGAAGAAATAAGGAGCACTAGTATAGATAACTACATAGGTGAATAGAAAAGACATGATAAATGCATTTGTTAGTAACTATTTTCTCTCCTATCTGATTTAAAAGACAACTACATAAGCAATTATTTAAAAACTGTGTTGATAAGCTTCCAAGGTACAACAATGTAATTTACATAGCATTATCAATAATAGCACAAAGAAGGGGGAAGATAACAGTTCAACTGGAGCAACCCTTTTGTGTAGTAATGAAAGAAAAATGGTATTAACCTAAACAACTTTTAAAGTTGTGATGATAGCTGTCATGCGGAGTGCAATTTTTAAGAAAATAACTCAAAAAACACTAAAAGAAATAAAACAGAAATTAAAATGATATACTAGAAAATATCTGTTTTAGATAAAACAAGGCTACCCTATAATATATAAGGCAATAAATTGTCAATTTATAATAAAATAAAAATTTTTTAAAGTAAAAATATTTGAGTCAGAATGCAAGCGTAGAGGATAGAGATAAGATATAGAAAACAAGCAGCAAAATGACAGATCTGAATTCTACCTTATAAGTAATTGCATTAAATGTAAATATACAAAACATTCCAAAGTTAGAGATAAAGAGAATGAGTAAAATATAAAACATTATCATACTATAAGCTGTCTACCAAAGTCATACTTAAGATTTAAAAACATAAATGAATTTAATGTAAAAGGATGGAAAAAGAATTATATATGCATATACATATATTATACAAGGTGGGTATAAAGTTCATGTGCAATTTAAAATAGTATGCAATTTACAACTGCCATGAACTTTATGGCCACCCTATATATATATATATATATAGGGTGGATATATACTATATATATCATGCAAACAGCAACCAAAATAGAGCTGGAGGGCTATATTACTATTGGAAAAAATAGTATTTAACACAAAGAATATGTCTGGGAACAAAAATGGATATTTTTATAATGATAAAAGGGCAAATACATCAGGAAGGCAGAATAATTATAAATATATGTGCACCTAGAGACAGAACCCAAAATATATGAAGCAAAATATGTCTGAATTGAAGAAATAGGCAATTCAACAATGTTTGTTTGAGACGTCAATGACTACCATTTTTATACAGATCAGAAAGAAAAAAATATAAACAAAGTAGTCACAACACTATAAACAAAGTAGACCAAACACATCTATAAAATACAGTACTTACAGCAGCAGAATACACATTCTTTTCAAGAACACATATAACTTTATCCAGAATAACACTTGTATAGGTCATACAACATGTCCCAGTGAATTTAAAAATATTCAAATGATGCAATGCATGTTCTTCAGCCACAATGGAATGAAATGTAGAAACCAACAACAGAAGGTCATTTGAGAAATTCACAAGTATGCAAAAGTCAAACAACACACTACAAAATAACCAATCGGAAGACAGGAAATCACAAGGGAAATTAGGAAATATTTTGAGGAGAAGAAAATAAAAGCACAACATATGATACACTCAGCTAAAGCAGTTCTTAGAGTAAAATTTGTAGCTATAAAATGCCTTAATTAAAAAGAGCAGTCTCAAATAAAACCTTACCTTAAAAAACTAAGAACAGAAGAGCAAGCAAAGAAAAGGAAGTAAAGGGAAAAATTAGAGCAAAACAAATGAAGTACAAAATAGGAAAGACAATAGAGAATTTTTTTTAGAAAATCTGAAAGTTGGTTCTTTGAAAAGATGAACAAAATTAAAAACTCTTTAGTGGACTGGTCATGGAAAAAATAGAGACATGACTCAAATTACTAAAATGAGGAAAGAAAGGGAAAATATTACAGGATTGAATGATAGGTCTATTTTTAGATCTTTAAGTGTTCTCCATATATCTTTCCAAAAGGAATGTATTACTTTACATTGCTTGCCTATTTTGTGACAGACAACATCCTGTTCATCTCACTTGTATTACTTCACAGGTGCTCCTAATAACACAGGGTAATGAGATTAATAATGCCCAAGAATGCAAGTAATAGGAGGGATTAAATAATATTTATAAAGTATCTTTTAGCACTGTGAAATAAAAAAACATTTACCAACTTCCAACTGTCTTTATCTTAGGAAAAAAGTAAGTACACCTACACCCTTGTGATTGCACATATGTATACCCACATCCCATGCATATATATGTATGTGCTATTAGTTCAATGTGCATTATGACCAAGTTGTATAATATATAAAATGATCTATATTAAAATGTATATGGAATTTCACAACCATACACTTTCCAAATTTAATATTGTTGTTTAAATAACTCATTTTCCTGATTTCAATGATAGCCAAATCATAGGTCTGATTTGAAGCGGTTGTGTGTCTGTTGTCAATAACTGGAAGAGTAGAACTCATAAGTCCTTGCAATAGAGAAAAGCATTGAATTCATGTACAATGTCAACTCATCTCTTCCTTCCTCTTCTATTGCCTACCTCTCTTCATTCTCAGAGAGTACTTATCTCCAGCATCAGGCTTCCAGAGTTTGCAGTTCCGACTATTGGAGAACAAAATAGGTGTTCTTCAGAGCTTGAGAGTCCCTTACAATAGAAGACATTATCGGGATAACTTCAAAGGCGAAGATAATGAACTGCTACTTAAGTCGGAGCAGGAAAAAACACTTCTGCAGCTAGTGGAGGTGTGTGCTCACATTCAACTCCTAAAGTCTAACTCAGATTTAAAACTCCTGTCAAACTTGGGTTACATTCATCAGAAATAAGTGCAGGAAGAATTTATAAAAAGACTTAAATTTGTAAATTCAACTTATTAAATAAAATATTGAAAATATCAAGAACCCTCTTAATGATTTCAGCAATATTTATATAATCAATTGTGGGCTAATATTCAATAACATTATCAATCTCAAACAATCTTTTCAACATCTTTACTAAACAATGCTTAATTAGCTAATTTTTAGACTGAATGTGGTTTATTCAATGAGTTTTATTACTTTTAAAATATCCTATAATTGAAATTTCCACTTATCATTTTTCTTAATTAAACTAAATTACTAAGAATATGCTCTTTGGATTTTTTTTTTTTTCATATCCAAATTCCCTAAGGTCTATATGTAGACTTCAGGAGTTATTAATTTGTTTCTTCATGAGTAAATTATTAAAGATTTCATTGTCTTGGTTTCCTTGTCAAAGACTTTTTCTTTGCAAATTAAACTTTTCTTTTGTTGAATTATACTCCGCTCATTAATCCCTGGGTATTTCAAATGTGGATTTAGATTAATTTCTTATACATAATGTCACATAATGGTTTGTAAATATGAGGAAAGAAATTGTAGTAAAGCTAATTTCAAAACTAAATACAGGTTATATGAGAACCCACACGGGTGTATGAATTCCGTTTTATTTCTAGGTTAGAATGACTTATAAAATTTTAAAATAATTGCATGGGTTAATTAATTTCAAAGTTTCTAAGTATATAATGCTCCTCAACAAATAAGAGAGCATCTTGTATGTTGCACATGTCATAATTTCTTCAGCTCATAAAACATAAAGTATTTTGAAAGTGCAAGTAATACATTCATAGTTATCCACAAAATAATTGGGATTTATGTAATCTAATATTTCTTCAGAAATAAAAAGTAAACATTATTGATAATGACTGTCATAAGTATTAGGAAAATGAAATACGTTGATTACTAGTTCATAAATGAATAAATTAGAGAAAGAAAAATATTCTCATTTCAAGATTTTTTATATTATTTGTAATGTATGTACTATATTTGAAAGTTTACCATGTAGTTACTTTACAACCTAATGTTTACTTAAGGCATGGCTGGAAAGAACACCAGGTTTAGAACCGCATGGATTTAACTTCTGGGGAAAGTTTGAAAAAAATATCACAAAAGGCCTGGAAGAGGATTTCATAAGGATTCAGGTACATAGATGCCTTGATTTAATACAAGTTTACCACAGAAGAAATTTAAAAATTTTTATTTTAACAATTTATTGCTCTTTCCCTAATCTTCCATTTTCTCTTCATTCTTTATGTTTAACAATTGTTTTTTTTTTTTTAAATGTATTACATGATTAATTCTACATTCTTTAGGGGCAATTACAATTATACTAAAATAAGGTTTTCATTGAAAATAAGTTTTTTGTCTATGATAAATAGCTGAGATTAATAGATATTTTCATTTCTATTGAAAAGTCCATATTATGGCATACACAGGACTAATTAACCAAATATATTTAGCCAGATAACTTTCCTTTTGCTCTTTCATATTTGCTGGATCCTTTGTATTGGCTAATTTCCCTCAGGTTATAGGTCTCATCCTCTCTTTGTGAGGAAATTTCTTGAAAGATTTGTTTAAATTCTCTGTCTCAAGAGAAAGTATCAGGTAGTGTTTAAAGCATGGACTTTGAAGTCACACTACTTGGGTTCAGATTCCAACTGTGTGGTGGCAAACAAGTTACTTAGCCTCTCCTTAACTCACTGCCATCAGGGGTAACATAGAAAAATAAGAGTATCTATCTCCTAGGAAGGTCATAAACATGAAAAAAAATGAATATTTGTAAAGCATTTAGACCAATTATTTATCGCCCATCTAATCCTCAACTTACCCCCTCAACCTTGTCTTCACCATTGTTCACAAACAGCCTCCATATACATAAACCCAATGTCCACATTTTAATCTTATTTTTACCTGTCTTCCCAGCAGCATTCAATACTAGTGACTTCTACCTACTCTTTGTGAACATTCTTTTCCCGAGGATTTGGAGTCCACCATTATGTCTGCATCTAATTCTCTGGTCCTTATTTCTCTCTCTCTTTTACCTGCTCTTATTTTTCTCCTTACAGCTGTAAGTGGTGAGGTTTCACAATGCCTTGACTTAGATCCTTCCTGTTCTATCTCTATTTTCTTTCATTAGATGATGTCATTTATACTCACTGCTTCAGCATCTACTTAATCTTCAATAATTCTCAAACATTTGTCTCTGGTTTAGCTATCCTCTTAGATTTTTGACCGTACATTTAATAACTTAGTTGGTATTTTTTCCTGGTCCTCCTCAAAACATACCAATATGTAGTAAAACCAAACTTACAAAATTTCCCCTTCTGTCCACTCTTGTACCCAAATGGTCTTCAGTTAAAGGAGTTTTTCTCCTATAAGCCACTTAGTTTGTTAAGTCAAGTCAGAAACCTTTCAGTGATTCTGGGACCTTCCTCTTCCTTGACCACTTTCTTCAAGCTATCATTACATCCTACCTGTTTGACTTTCTACCAGTAAGTAGCTCTCAAGTATCTCCCTTTTAATCTACTACTACCTTTCAAATACAAACTTCTATTGTTTTTCACCCGGATTAAAGTAATAGCCTCTGACCTGTCCTACTCTCTTTGCAATACAGCTCTGCTCAAATTTATTCTCCACACTCCAGTCTGGGTAATTTTTTCAAAATGCAAGTCTGATCTCATCTCTCTTTTGCTTAAAGCCTTTTGATGAAATCCCATTGCTTTTAGAGTTAAGATAAAAACCTTAACATGTACTATAAGGCTGTTCATGATCTCAAATGGTTCAACCACAGTAAGTTTCTTTTATTATTAGAGTTCAGTTCTTTGGATTTTTTACCCAGGAGTCCTTTTTATATGTTCTCTCTGGGCTTAGAATGTCCTTCTCCAGATAACTCCTTACCATTTTTCAGATCATGGCTCAAGAAAAATTTCTTCTTCTTCTTTTTTTTTTTTTTTTAATTAATTCATTTTTACATAGATCATTAATACATTTATGCCATTATGGGATTCAATGTGTTGATTATTTGTACAAATTGGAGTGCTTACACCCTACTAATCAACATAGCTTTCACCTCATTTACCCAATTACAGCATTAAGACATTTGTGTTCTACACCTGATAGATCCAATTCGTACTTGCATTGTGCTCCATAGGTGTGATCTCCTTACTAACCCTCCCTCTATCAACCCACTTCCCTCCCCTCTCCTCTCCCTCCCCTTCCCTCCTTCATCCTAGGCTATAGTTGTGTTTCACTGTTCATATGCAAGTGTGAGTGATTCTAAATTGGCTTCACAGTAGTACTGAGTAAATTGAGTAATTGTTTTTCCATTCCTGAGATACTTTACTAAGAACAATACTTTCCATAATACTATGCAGCATTAAAGAAAAACTTCTTTAGGAAGGTCTTTTCTAACCTCCTTATTACTGGAAATTCTTATGGCATCAACCTGTTCCTTTTTTGCATTCTCCATGGTTGCAATTTACTGCTTGAGTGATTATTTGTTCAATGTCTTAATTTGCTCTTGATTTTATCTCTATCATCTTATCATGACACTTATGGAAATAACATAAGTAATATGTGTACAGGTTCTTACTACACAGAGTAATTATTCTGATGAATTGAAAATAATTGGGTTAATTGATTTGCTCCAGCTCAATTAATTGAGTTGTGAACAAAACATATGTGGTAGGCAGAAAAATAAGAATTTCTTTAAACCAATCGATAGCAAGTGAATAAAATATAAGAGTGAAAAATATCTGGTAAATAGTATTTACAGAATGGAATACTGAATATAAAATTTCAGTAGAGTTAATAGTATTCTGATTAATGACTCTTCCTAAATGGAAGTACTTTAATTCCTGTGTTAAATAATTACTGTTTAAAATTAAGCATTATTAAGCATTGATAGTTACCTCCAATTTTGTGTATTTGGGCCCATCTCTTATGATATTTATCAGAAGGATATTTGAGATTAACAAATCATTTAAACTTAAATAAAAAGATAGAACCAGTGACTGAGTGGAAGAGTCCTCCTCATAAAATACAACTTTCCTATTGTAATATTAGATGATATGGTAAACATTCCTAGTACCACTTTTTTGTAGTTGTGAGTTTAGTCTCTTATAGACAAAGCATTCTGAAATAGCAATCTACTTTTTCTCTTGGGAATATTAATTCAATATTTTTCTTAAAGGCTAAGGAAGAATCAGAAGAAAAAGAGGAACAGATAGCTGAATTTCAGAAACAAAAAGAGGTGCTACTGTCCTTATTTGATGAGAAGCGTCATGACCATCTCCTTAGTAAAGGTATTTTTCTTCTAAGGATTTTTTTTCTGGAACATAGGCGTATAGGTCAAAATATAATTTTATGAGACTACCAAAACTTACTTGGAGGAAATAGAGTGAAAATTGATTCTACTCATACAAACAAGAATTAGGTAAATTGTGTCTGTGATAACCCTATATTAACAAGTTTCTGTGCCTAGATTATTTCAAATATATTAGAAAAGAACTTTCATAGGTAGTATGTGTCAGATATGAGGATATCAAGATCAATTGGGTATAGTTTTTCAAATGGTTCACAGCCCTTCTGTCAAAGGGACAGAAATGAAGACAAATCATTTCTATTGTAAATACTCTGGTAGAGGTAGGAAAAGGAAGAAATAACTACTGTGATAGCAAGAGTAGCTTGGCAGAGAAAATATTTCCTAAACAGACTAGAAAAAGCACACGTTTGGACTTCCAACACAACTGATACTTGAGCTGATGCCTCAAAGTAATTGACCAGTAAATTCAACATCTTTATTACTAGACTTTTGTGTTCATTTTGACTTAGAACTTCTAATAAAAGGTATCTCAAAGCCTTTTTCGAAATAGGCAGAATAAAATAAACATTAATTTTTATAATAAAGTACAAAGCATAGCAGAATATGGAATTTATATTAAATTCCATATGCTTACATGTTGTTAAGGTCATTTTTCTAAAAACAAGCAAACAAAGAAAAAACTCAGTAAAAAATATTAAAAATCTTGTTTTCTTGCAACTGCAAGGCTTTCATTAGAGCATACATGTGTGATTTTATATAATTATTGTGCTTTCTTTAAGCCAAGTAAACTAATTTTAAGTGAATTATAGAAAACTACTTTCAAATGACACTTAGAATCAATCTTGTTTCACTTTTTGAAAAGTAAGTCATTGTATTATTTTACTTGAAAACTGAGTTTTATTGTGGAAGTTAAGTATTTTCTAGAAATATCAGATTTTCCTAACATGACATTTAAGGATTTTGAGAATTTCAAGTATATACATTTTTTTGTTTGCCTTTGAAAATCCAATGTCAAAATGATCAGTTTCCAAAATCAAACTTAAGATATAAGCAAATTAAACTAAAACTTACATCATTGTCTGAATAAACCATTTAAATGTTTAAGGCGATTCTGTCAAATATATAAGTCTACATTAAATTACCTATGAAAATGTGTTGTGTATTTTGCAGGTGAAAGACGGCTGTCATACAGGGCACTTCAGGGAGCACTGATGATATATTTTTACAGGTAAAAAGGAAATTAGAAGAAAAGAGATGTCTATATCCAGTATAAAGCTATACATTTCTATTATTGTTTAATGCAGTAATTCAAATTTTAGAGAAAGCTTCAAAAATAAGTCAGTGAAGTTTCATGAGCTCTTCTTATTTTATATTTCATTGTTAAACTTTTAAGTAGCAAGAGTATAACATTATCCCTGAATGAGGTTCAACACTTCCCCCCACACACAAATTAATCAAATATCTTTTTATATTAAATTCTGTAAAGTATCATGTGGTAAAAAGTGTCCTAAAGGGCCAAAGTTTAGTCTATATCAGAAACTCAGTCATGAAATATGTTGTCATTAAACAATGTTATAGGGTATTCCTGTTTAATAAAATAATAAGAACCGATAAACTGTTCTACTTAATCAGCAATTTTAAGTGAAATCAACTTCACTGTATAAAATGTTTAAGGTATTACTAAATGTCTACTCATTCCTACTCCCTATATACGAAGGTCCCATCCTCATGGTTCATCAATTAAATGTGTCAGAGTAATGATGTCCCACTAGCAAAAAGGCTTCAAATCTTAGGTCTACAGGATATCTTATTTCCATGTACTTACTTAGTTTTTAAAAGCCTCTCAAACCTTTTTTTTTTTTTTTTTTTTCCAGAATAGAAGCATAAAGAAAATATTTTAACTTTTTTCCTAAACTCAAATAAACATAGGCCAGTCAGGTCTGGATGTCCTAAGTAGAACATGTACAGAGAAAGTTGATGATTTTGATTAAAAAGAAAAGGAAAAGGAAAACAAATAGGAGGAAATAAACTGGAGTTTTTCTCTTTGTTCTTGAAGTTTTTGACTTTGACTTTGTTTGGGAGGGAGTCTTCTGAGATGGTAGACGTGTCTTACTTTAATAAGAGTCACTGTCAAGCGTGACTCTGGCTGGGTACTTCATGTGTATTATGTGGAATTTTCTAGACATCCTATAAACATTGCAAGCAGAGTAGTTCTTTCTCCATCTTTGAGAGGAAGAAACTGAGATGAGAGAATAATCCACTGCTGTCACAAGTCTTAAGAGGCAAAGTTGACAATTATTTCCAGGGCCAACCAATGACAAAATTCATGCTCTTCTAACACACTAGCTTTACTTGAACAGATATCTTCTTCTTATTTTTCATTTAGAGAAGAGCCTAGATTCCAGGTCCCCTTCCAGCTGCTGACTTCTCTTATGGACATAGACACTCTCATGACCAAATGGAGATGTAAGTCCCTCCCCTGTGCCCCCACAGTTCTTCTTCCCCATCCTGTCTCTTTACCCTTTTTCTTCTTCCGTGTGCCCTTCTTCCTCCTCCCTCCTTTCCTTCCTCCTCTGTGTGTGGGTGAGGTATTTGCTACAAATCAGCTCAGGAATCATCCTTTGCCAGGCCCTGTACGTAGGGCCCACAGTGATTTGGGGACTCGTGAAAATGCTTTATTTTATAATCTGAAGAAAAAAAAAATAGTCTTTAGTTCAGTGGTTCTCAACCTTTCTAATGCCGTGACCCTTTAAGACAGTTTCTCATGTTGTGGTGACCCCCAAGGGAACTGTCTTAAAGGGTCCCAGCATTAGGAAGGTTGAGAACTACTGCTTTAGTTCAAAGGAAATATTTTAATAGATAATCATAGTAACAGAAGAGCCTCCATAAGTTGACCACCCAAGGGACTGTTGCAAACTGGTCACCATACAGGGGTGGTCACCATAAGGAACAAGGAACTAGTTCTGCCGTATTGCTATGTACATGTGGTTCATGCCTGTCCTATGAAAATTAGGAGGTGGTCAGTGTAGGGAGGTGGTCAACCATGGAGAGTCTATTGTATATTCATTCTTATGTCAATGTAGTTTTAAAATATAATTTTAACAGTTGTTTTTTTTAATGGAGGAATAAGGACTCATAAAGGCAAAAATGGCAGCTCATGAAAGTTTCATTGTGGCCTTGCTCTCCGCTGTGATGTTTATAGGCTAGCTGCAAGGATGGATGGAGTACAATGCATGAGGCTGAGCCAGGTGGGGTGCTAGGCAACCTCAGGGTTCATCTGATTGTCACCCCTGACTCTTCCATATGGCTAAGTGATAAGGTGTCAACCTTTTCTCAGAAACAATAATCATTACCAACCCCTTGCTTTTAGAACATTGTGAACTAATGGCAAAAAAAAATCCATGCAGTAAATTTGTGTGTTTGCCTAGATAACCATGTGTGCATGGTGCACAGAATGCTGGGCAGCAAAGCTGGCACTGGTGGCTCCTCAGGCTATCATTATCTGCGCTCAACCGTGAGGTAGGTGGGGGAAATTCTCCTTCCTCTTGGAGGTAGGGACCGAGTCTTTGTTTCTCCATGCACATGGGCATTATCTAGGAAGCTCCATTGTTACTTGCTCCCATCTGAACTGCTGATCACACGTTTGCAGTTAGGTCATGATAGTTCAGGTGGATCCTTTGGAGGTAACTGTATTACATTTTTGATTGTGGAACTTTGTCATTTTGCTCCTGTGATGAAAAGGGATGTGGTACCAATGGCCACATGACTTGTGAGGACACGGGGATTCAACAGTGTTTACATCCAGGCAGAAAAGTCTCCAGGTCATTCTGGCTCAAATTGCCACCAGACAAAAACTCTTACTGTTAATTCCACTTACATCTTCTTGCCAGACATGGCTAAAATAGTTTCTTGTTTCCTAATGTGATTCTGTTTTATTTCATAAAACTACTCCCACCAAATCCAGACAGTGCCCTTTTCATAGTGTTTACAAGGGAAGAGGTCAACATTTATAGAGAACTTAAAGTGCACTAGAGAGATGTCTAAGGCATTATTTATATTTGTATTCTGTTTGATATTCACAACATTATAGATAGGTGGTAGATACATCTGGAAACTGGGAAACTGTCTTCATTGTCCTCTGGAAAAGAAGAATCAGCTTAAGAATAAATCAGATATTCACATTTAGCCCCTAAGTTATTTATAGTATATTGCTTGCATCCCTCCCAGATTGGCTAGTTTCTAAAATGAACATGTTCAGATATTCATCATTTTTATACATTTTCACTTTCCTTGGGGGTAAATTCTGTAAGCATGAAACTTTCGATGACTATCTGTGCAGAGTAAGTGTACAGACCAGGGGCTGATGGGAATAATTAGCATAAACACCGGGTCTTGTCTGTTGTTATTTCTTTTAATCTTCACAAAGTCCTGACCAGAGGGAGGAATTGAAGTTTTTATTTTAGACTTAGAAACTGACATTTAAACAACTTGTCTGAAGTCCCTAGCTTGTAGGTAACAGAACCAGGATTTGAACTCAGGTTTATTTGACTTCAGTGGAAAATACTTTTCTTCTATCAAACTGCAACAGTAAAAATAGTTGACTAACAAACATAAGAGCAATTTTAATATTAAAATAACTCATAGATATGTATTGTGAATCAAAGATGTCATTTCAATCCCTTCATAGTGGTTATTGGACAGCTACTTTGCAGTTGGAAACTATTTTTCCATGACCAGCTAAAATTCTTTTGGCTTTAAATTTATTACTTTGCATGGCATCCTTTAGAAGTTGGAAATAAGAACACAGCCTTGTCTTTATGAAAGTAGCATGGCAGCAAGAAGATTCTAGGTTTTAATCTGGACCACCCTGATCTGGATCAACCAAACATACATTACTGTTTTATGAGCATGAACTTTGGGTATGGAATAAAAACTAGGGAATCTTAAACTAATACTATATAATACCTAACTTTATATAGACAGAAGGGCCTCTGTAAGTTGACCACCCAGTGGACTGTAACTGTCCAACACCTGGAGGTGGTCAACGTAAGGAATGAGGCCTATTGTCCTGATACGTACATGTGATGCATGTTCAGCCTATGAAAATCAGGTCAACTGAAGGAGGTGGTCAGTATAAGAAGGTGGTGAACTGTGGATATGCTATTGTATATAACATGTACTACATGCAATTTATATTATAATTATTTATGAAAAATAAGAGAAATAATATTTTTAATAGACAATGTTAAATATTTCATGTCAACAAATCTATAACATTTTCATGCATGTGCTTTTCCAGTGACAGGTACAAAGTATTTGTAGATTTATTTAACCTTTCAACATACATGGTTCCCCGACACTGGTTGCCGAAGATGAATCCAATCATTCACAAATTTCTCTACACAGCGGAATACTGTGACAGCTCTTACTTCAGCAGTGATGACTCAGATTAAGATCATCTGCAAAGTTTTTGAAGAATATTGATTTTTATGTTTTTATTTTCTATGTATTTCCATGAATACAGAGTCTTAACCTAATATATATATAATACTATATATATATATATAGTTCAGCACCATGATGTTCTCAGTCAATTCTGGAAATAATTTGGATTACCTCATACTTATGATGACAGAAGATAAAGCATCAAAAAGAGAAATAATTTAGTTAAATTGTAACATTGTACATAGGCATTTTCGTATTAAAAATTCAATTTCCTCTGATACTTCCCTTAATGTAACCACTTAATCATCACCTCGTTTCAGACTTTATAAGCTTGTAAACATCAGCTACTTCAAATATTTTGTGCCATAAAATGTGTGTAAAGACGTGTAAAGATGTATTCAAACAGAATTTTTCAAATAATAAAAATTAATCTTTTGCCTTGTGTTGTTGTACAAGCATGGCTTCTATTTGTTAGGACTCTTTATCTGAAGCTTGCTTAGAGGGGATTTACTGCAGGATGAGCATTTCACAGGATTCACAGAAGCATTGTCTGAACAGGCTTAAAAGAGAGGAGCACCCAGTTTTCGGAATACTGGACTCCTGGAACACTTTGAGGATGCTTTGTCTCATCTCTATTCTTTCACGTAGTAGTAGAACAGCTCTTTCTTCATGCTCAGGTCCAGCTTCCAACACCTTCGTACTCACAAAAGGGCAGAGCTTCTTTCCCTCCAGCTCCCAGGCCTGCAGGCTGGAGACAAAGTCAACTCCAAGGCATGGCAGAATTGAGGTATGAAGAACTAATAGTTCCCTCAAAGGGGAATGTTCTTTCCAGAAGGAAGGAGAGATAAACTGATTAATAAATGTTCCAATTCATTTCTAATAAAAAGTATTAGACTAAGGGTTTAGATCAAGCTTAACAGGTGATAGTTTTAATTTTCTTCGTCTAGCTTAACCAAGATATTGGCAAAACTTGGGTTAAATTTCTCTTACGGGAGGGAGTAAACAGTGTTATCAAAGGAATCTAAAATGTACATTAACCTTGACCTTGAGTGATTCCAGACAGCAAGCAGAAAATTCTTGATAAAAATCAAACTACTCTTTGGTTCCAGTTACAAGTTTTTTTCTTGTAAGGATGATATTGTCTAGTTTGACTCTAAAGTGAATACACTTGTTCTTGCCTCAATAGTATGCCTGTGTGTGTGTGTGCATGTGTGTGTGTGCAGGCATAGTAGCCAATGGTGGTTATGCTGAAAAAATAGAGGGAAATTTCATGGTGGCTAAGGGCACTAGTTTGAAATCCGCAAGCTTGAGAGCAAATTCTGGCTCTGTTACTTATAACTGTCTCCTTTAGTGCAAACACCATTTGAAGCCAAGTTTCCTATCTGTATAAAGATAGAAGTACTTTATAATCTTTACTATTTCTCCAGAAATATATGTTACTAGATGTTCTATCACCAAAATACCTTGGAATATTGGAACAAATGCTATGTGTCATTCTTTTTGTGTATTATTTGATTTAGTTTATACAGCTATATTTCTTGGTGTGATTAAACTATATTGTTTGAAGAGTTTTTTCAAAGAACATATTAGCAATTTTTAATGTAAATATCAAAACAATTTATAATGCCAGTTCCCCCACTCGCCCCATTCATGTTTACAGTGCTGACCGTCCACATTAAATTATAATTCTTTAATGGCTTAGAAAATCACTGTAAGGTTGACTAATTCAGTATTCACTTGGAGATCCTTGTGAGATCACATCCAGGAACATGTTGGTGACTTTCATTATGCCTCATAATCATTATGTGAAGATTTCATTGCTCTGACTTCAACAATTTTATGACTGGAGCTCAACACATCCCCAGGCAGCAAAGCTGCAATCCGGGCTGAAAAGGGAGAGAGGGGCTACTTCACAAAACTCACTTCCAGGAGCTTGTGTGTTATAGGAGCCCCTGAATGTTTTCAAACAGAAGAATGACATGATGATGTCTGTGAGAAAAGTACATTCAAGGTAAATATGATAGATGGTTTATAATAACATCCATCTGAATCACTGGGCTTCTGGTTGGGGACTTTACTTTGAGAACTCCTAGATTAAAGGACATGGAGTTTAAGGAGTAGATGACTGAACAGTGGAAATAAGAGAAACTACTGGACATGCATCTAAGAAAGGACAATAGAAACAGGAGATAAATGACGGAGGGAGGGCTTACCAAGGGGTAGCTAACCTCATTAAACACTCAGGATTTCTCTTGATTTTATTGATTGGGTGATTATATAATGTTGATGCTGTTAATCAAAATAAAGGCCCCAGGAGGTGAAGGCAGCTTTTTGGGGATGAGGGCAGGAAGGATGATGAATGGTGCTCTAGAGACATTGAGGTTACGCATCTATGGAGACAACCAGAAATTGGATTTATGGATGTAGAGCTGAAAAAAGTCTGCATGACTATAAAGTGCATTAGTACTATGTTGACAAAAAGGAAACCACACACTTCAGAACAGATTCTTTTTAAACCAAAGTCAAATATAGGTTGTTTTATTACAAAGTCATCAAAACCCAGAACAGCTGCAAGATATTAATCATTTTGAGACATTCAAAATCCTTTAACATTTGAAAAAGAATTTTAGGAAAGCATTTATATCACATAAAAGTAACAACACAAACTAGAATGAAAATGTCAGTATTTGTCTTCTTCGAGTATCTCTAAAACCTGAGTCAGCACATACTGAGATTAGTTCAGGTTGGTGTACAAAAATAAACACAGCATTTTGTTTTTCTAATACAGGGGAAGGATTAAGGACAAAAAAATCAGAGGAAAAAAATGAGATCGCCTTGAATTTTTTTAGTGGCTTCTGCAGCCTAAGTTTTATTTTTGTTCAGATGTTCTATGTCGGAAAATAATGAAGAACTTTAGAGAAGTAATGTTGATATATGTTGTCCTTGAAATGAAGTTCCTGTATTAACTTACTTAATATGTTGTACCTTTGCTCAATCAGAAGCTCAGCTCTTCGTAAGGTCATTCCAGGGCAATGCAAGAAGTAGCTTTCTTCCTGGGCTGCGGGGTATGACCAGAACAAAGTGTCCCCTCTCTGTGCACAGGATGACTGATTCCCGCTGAGGATGCAAGTTTATCAAAACTGCACTTGTGTCCTAGCACCTGAACTCACCCACGCAATTAATGACGCAAGAGACACAGGCACCATGACTGAGAGCCAAGTGAAAGTAAACAGTGGTGAACAAAGAAGCAGTTAGGACTGGAGCCCCAAAAATCCAAGAAGAAAAC
The DNA here is from genome assembly GCA_963574355.1 of Loris lydekkerianus. Taxonomy (NCBI): domain Eukaryota; kingdom Metazoa; phylum Chordata; class Mammalia; order Primates; family Lorisidae; genus Loris; species Loris lydekkerianus. The sequence continues at coordinate 17,216 of CAUYPK010080382.1, forward strand.
GAGGCTACAGAGTCTGGGGAGCTCACACTTGGCTGACCCATTCTGCCCAGGTTAGGAGATTGGACTTTGAAAAAAGTGGAGCTCACAAATCACCGGAGAAAGTTGGAGATGAGAGTCTAATGTTGATAAAGGCACAGAGATAAAGGGAGGCAAGAAAATAGCTAGAAAATAGAACTAGAAAGTAAAAGTGAGACTTAAGTCTTTTGACAGGGAAGCCAAACACTAGGAAAACTCGGGGGAAGAGGAAGAGGGTGAGAAAATGTGGCATCATACTTTTTCTCTAATACAGGAGGGAAAGTGAAGAACTAAAATGTGTTGGTTTCCTATCAGCAATGAAAATTTCCAAACAATAGGTCTCTCCTGAATGCTACTAGAGATTTCTGATCACATAGTTGCCATATTGGTGACTTAATTTCTATCCGTTTAACTGTTTGTCTTAGCTCTTGCAGTTGTGTGAGGCACACCTAATTTTAGTTTGGCCCTTCATGTGTAGAGGGGTAATCTAAGGTTAATGATTACATCCTGGAAAAGAAAATAAATTCTTACCACCTCTTTGATCCCATCTGAAGAACTTCATTAAAAACAAATAAGCAAGTAAACAGATAATAAGGAAACAAAACCAAACAGGAGTCTCTTCAAGTTGAAGGGGCCTAAAATTTCTCCTAATCTGACCTTCCTCCCAGGTCAGATTTCCTTACAGGCTGGGGAGCTGCTGGTGGGTCCTTCCTCTTAGACGTTGCTAACCCTTCTCTCTCCAAGAAGGGAACATTCTACAACTTAGTTTTAATACTCCTGGGCTCCTAGCTAGCATTGTTTGTAGGCAGTCGCTGAAGCCTGGAGTTGAATAAGACTTATGATGAAGTATGATATTATACCGTATTATGAAATCCTTCATTTTTGTAGTTATCTCTTCACCTGCCCCATGTGTCACACAAATACAGCAGAAACTGAATCCGCAATACCTATGGAAAGAAGAGAGAAATTATTAGTACTAGTCTATTTCCTCTTTAGATGCCTTTTAAGTAACAAATTAAAACTTAATTTTGATTTGGGTTCAGAAAGACTATCTATTAGAAAAATAATGTTATAGTTATTATTACCTGTCAGTGTAACAGGACATCATCAAAAGCAGATATTAGAAAAATTTTGCCAGATGAGAAACCACAAAAATTTTAAAAATAAAAAAAAAAATGTTCACAACAAAAACTACCTAACTAAATAAGTGAATGATTCTGAAACCTATATTGCATTAATCTACATTTCTTAGAGGCAAAATAACTTACAAAATTATTTTAAGTATAATTTCATAAGTCAAACTCTAAGATTTGAATTCAAGTATAATTTCAATAAATCACAAATGTGCTGTGTTTTGTTAATACACAAGAACATAGATCTGAACATCATGATGAAAGTAATAAATAGTCTATCTGAAGATTGGACTTCATTGTAATTAACCACATCTTTGAAATCTCTTGGGGCTATAGAATACTACTGCCTGATACTATTGCTCATAGGAGTAATACGGTTGCCATCAGGTATGTATCTTACAGGGAATAACTTACATTCAGGAAGAATTTGGATCCCTGTATAATTAATAACCAATCAGGCACTTCAGCCTCCAATTGTGAAAGTAGATAGGGAGAAGAAATTATCTTAACTCACCCTCAGTAGCTGAGTTTCAGGGAAAGATTGTGGCAAAGAATAAAGAATCATATTTGAGGTAATTATCATCTAAGCAAATGCCTGATTTATTTAATATGTTCACACATCTCTCCTGTCAGAGCTTTGAAAACAGCCAGCCCTCAGCCCAAATCCAGGTACCACTGTCCACAGTTAGAGATAAATTATGCTCATTAGCAGATGTTCAGGGAGAGGCAGCAGTAATTTATCTGAAGTTCCAAAGATGTGCAACCCCCCAGTGATGCTAAAAAGCAGGGGTCTGATTGGGCTTCTAGTGCTCTGGCCAAAAGATTTCTGAGATGTTGACTCTTTTCAATGAATAATTTTTGAAAATCGTTTCATTGAGAATTTATTAACTCTCATGGATTCTACTTTATGGAACGATGGGGCAATATTCACTAGATCACATCTCAAATTTTTCTATAACTCTCTTTTTTAAGTATTACAATATGGAAGCTTCTGCAATTATACACAACTGTATATGTTCTATAACAAAGGGTAATGAGAAATAAAATGCAGTTTATATTTGGTTTAGCTTGATTTAGAAAATAAGTTAACTTTCTAGACCAAAAAAAAAAAAAAAAAAAAAAAAAAAATATAATTTTAGGTTTAAATACAGGTTTTAGAATATAGATTAAAAAACTGGTTAGTTTAGTTAGGTTTGTGATTAATTGTAAAAACTGCTGTTCGTCAAAAAAGAATACCATGTTTAGAATTTGCCTAGGCCTCTCAATTACGATGGTTGGTTTGCTAGAATTTTGCAGGTGACTAGGGGCACATTATTAATATGTCAGAAATAATACTAATGTTAAGATTTTCATATATTTTGAAACAAAGAAAACTTATCTTAATAATCATTGAGCAGGTACTATAATATAGAAATAAGATAAATTCACACAGTTACAAAATATAAATGTTAAATAAAAAGAAATTTCTTGCCTGCAGAGAATCTAGTGACTTCTGAGAGGTTCTCTGGGAATGCAGAAGAAAAGAAGGAAGAAAGGAAAAAAGGAAGAAAGGGAGGCAGGAAGGAAGGGAAGATATTACTGGAGAAGTTCAGAGCCCTAAAATGAGTGTTAATGTGATCTTTAAACTAGTTAGTATTGGTAAATGATTACTTCTTATGTGTGTATATATATATGTAACATGCAATTTTTTAATACAATCTCTTCCTTTGAAAATATGAATATGTTGGGGGGTGGAGACACGATGGCTGACTAAAGCCAGCTTTCCACAGAGGCTCCTGTCCAGAAGGAGAGTTAAAGGACAGAAATTTAGCAAGTAACCTGGTGGATTAGAACTGCACCAAGAGAGAAGTTTGAAGAACACACATCAACCCCGCTGAAGTGAGCTGCGACACCAGGGATACAAATAAAAGGTACAAAATCCATCACCAAGCATATAGGAGTCCCCTCCCCCATGAGAATGACTTGGAGTGCCCCACAAACAAATGAGTCAAGTTCAAAGGTCCTCCCACTACGCTCCACGGGAGAGACCCTCTAAAAACTGGACCTCCTTCCCTACTAGGTTGCCATGGCGTTCTCCTGCCAGGCATAAAACTGTATAAAACTGTATATATTCTCTATCTGCAATTCTGAGCTCCCAGCACTCCCCTCCACTCTCACTCTAAGGTATGGAGGCCTGTCCCCTAGGAGTCCAGATTCTTGGGTGACTTCTCGAGGGGTGTGGACAGGGCCTGGACTGCAACTCATCAGTGCTGATTCTGCGGCATGGGAGTGAGGAGAGGACAGTAGGCTGAGAGAGAGGCGGTCTCCCGAGGTGCAGAGCATTAGCCGTTCTTGGCAACAATGGGCTCACCCCCAGATATCCAAAGTCACATCCCCCATCTCTCTGGGCAACTGGAGGCCGGGCATCTTCTCAGATGGCAACCACCGTGGAACAGATCTGGGACGGAAATGCAGGCCCCACGAGTAAAGGGTTTGCCTGAGCCGGTACCGGCCTGGGTTGAGCGCAGGGACTAGAAAACGCATGTGCAGAGGCAGAAGATTCCCAAGGCAGGGCTGACCCAGAGGAGAGGACCGCTTTACTGAGCCTAAGACGCACCCAGCCCTCAGGGCATCATCAGCCTATAGACAAAGGAAGGCAGGAGGTTAGAACTGACAGTTAACTGTGCTGCAAATACAAACCTGCAGGAGGAAAGACAGAGCCTGAGGTGCAGGTTCTGGGAACTCAAAACATCTTCTCTTCTGCAGGGGAATTTAGCAGGGACAGAAACAAATTCCCGCAAAGTTGTTCTGTTCTGTGAGTAATATCAATCAGGGGCAGGACTGGAACTGAGTGAACCCCCCCCCCCAGCCTCCATCAAGCACCCAAGGTTTTCAGGCCTTACGTCCCCCTGCTAAATAGAGGCAGGGAGCAGCGGTCTGGCAGAGCAGACATAGAGTTCCTTGTGATTCAGGCAGGTGCAAACCTCTGCCATATGTGCTAATTGGAAGCATCTGGGACACAGCCCTTCGGGGTTATCAGTGACTGGGTGAGACAGAGGTGCAAGGTGGGGAAGGAGGCATCAACCTTCTCAGACTAATCTATTTGCTGGGTGGGTCCTCCTGACTTCATGGAGCACCAAAACAAGTCATATTTGAGTTGTCAGCAGACCCCTGCGATCCAGTTGCCAGAGATCTTTTAAACTCTCCCACCTGAGACAGGTGCTGACTGAGACAATTAATTTGGACCTTTTGAACTGAGCCAATAGCCCGAGGACTATCCAAGTGGTGCTCTGAGTGTGTGGTTGTAGGAAGGTTTGATTTTCCTTTTCCAATTGTTACCTGTGGGGGGCGGGGTGACTTAATTGCTGGTATTTCTCTAAAGCTGACACTTCAACCCAGTGTAACTGTTTCACTAGGGTCGGACAGAGACCAGCTGAAAACAAGACAGAGCCACTTTGCCCCACCACACCAAACAAGTCCCCAGTTTCTCAGGCCATAGCACTATACGGGTCCTCGACAAAGCTCCAGGGGGAAAGTCAAATGGTGTAAAATAGTCATGGGGCAGAATCAATGGAAAAGCTCTGGTAACATGAATAACCACAATGGATCCCTCCTTCCCCCAAGGAAAGATGGCAGATGTAACTGAAGATCCCATTCATAAACAGCTGGCCGAGATGTCAAAAATTGAATTCAGAATTTGGGTTGCAAACAAGATTAGTAGAATGGAGGAAAATTTGGAATTAGAAATTCGAGGAGAAATTCAAAAGTTGTCTCAAACTTAACAAACTTAACACTGCTGGTGGGAATGCAAATTAATACATTCCTTTTGGAAAGATGTTTGGAGAACACCTAGAGATCTAAAAATAGATCTGCCATTCAATCCTATAATTCTGCTACTAAGTATATACCCAGAAGACCAAAAATCACATTATAACAAAGATATTTGTACCAGATGTTTATTGCAGCCCAATTCACAACTGCTAAGTCATGGAAAAAGCCCAAGTGCCCATCGATCCATGAATGGATTAATAAATTGTGGTATATGTACACCATGGAATATTATGCAGCCTGAAAGAAAGAAGGAGACTTTACCTCCAAAACCGATCACATCTTAGGTCACAAGTATAACCTCAGTAAATTTAAAGGAACAGAAATTATTCCTTGCATCTTCTCGGAACACCATGGAATAAATGTTGAACTCAGTAACAACAGGAATCTGCATACTCATACAAAAACATGGAAGTTAAATAATCTTATGCTGAATGATAGCTGGGTGAGAGATGAGATTAAGAAGGGAATTGCCAAATTTTGAGAACAAAACAATGAAGACACAAATTATCAGAACCTCTGGGATACCGCAAAGGCAGTCCTAAGAGGGAAATTTACAGCACTGCAATCCTTCCTCAAGAGAATGGAAAGAGAGGAAGTTAACAACTTAATGCGACATCTCAAGCAACTGGAAAAGGAAGAACATTCCAACCCCAAGCCCAGTAGAAGAAAAGAAATAACCAAAATTAGAGCAGAATTAAATGAAATTGAAAACAAAAGAATTATACAA